>JAFBJT010108543.1:36452-69161 GCA_016785325.1 Chascanopsetta lugubris
TCTCCCCCCCCCCCCCCCCCGTCTTTGCTGTAGGTTCAACTCTCTTAAGGCTTAATTTGCATATTCCACAAACACAAAAGAACAATAAGTTGTGGTTGTAACGAAGGTTAACTCCACCCGAGTGCACTGAGAGCCTGGAAGAGGAGTCAAATTACAATCAGGCTGCTGTTGTGTTGCAGATTTTCTTTAACTAGTTAGACAAACTAATCATTTATTAGATGGAAATCATCATTACGTTCATATTTTTTTTGTTGTCTTGGATTTTAGAGCCTGTCCCATACAGATAAAAGTGATTTTTTTTCTAAACATTTATAATTTCCTGACATCTAAATCAGCTTAGCGCTCAACACAGACGCCTCTTTATTATTTAACTCCCTGCTCTTTTATGAATTATGGCTGCTCTGCATTCTGTGTTTAACCGACTCCCCCTACCCACCAGGGCAGAAATGCAGTGAATAAAAATGGAGTCAATAGATCATGGGGGATACTTAACTGCAGACAGCCGTGATTATGAGGTGCGGGAATGTGCCACAAACTTACTCCGGGCCAATATGTATTGCTTACGCTTATAATAAATGTTATCTTTCCGAGGAGAAAAAAGCTGTCAAGTTGATGAAAGACACAGATGAGCATCTATATGGCTGACCAACCATGCATAGATATGCACAAATGCGCTTTTCACTGAGGAAGCGGCAGCGAAAGGGGGAGAATATGCTGCAATATCAGCCCCTTTCAATGAGCATGAGTAATTGTTTTGATTTGTTTGGCTCCTGATTCTCTTAGTGGTACACTAGAAAAGAACAAAGACTGTACATCGATCTAATAAAAGAGCATTCAGTGTAAAACAAAAGAGACAATTCTAATTCCCAAGGAGAAAATATTTTCCTTAAAAAAAAATCTGATTTGTTCCCATGTGACCCCGGATGGAATAAAATTGCATTGTTATTGTAACCTTGGAAACCTATGACCTACTTTGTTATGATATCGTAAAGATAAATAAATCAGGTTTAGACCTATTTTTTTTTTCATTTGCAGTTGTCTCTTATTGATCGTGTGACTCTCTCCCTTTGGCCATGCATTATGAGTCCTCCTCCTGTTCTCCATACAAGATGGCCGGCACTTTAACCTGTGTCCAGTGAAGTCATGCAATCCTATTTTGTCCTTTAAATGTTATAATGACGGCGCTTAGACAACAACAAGGCGTCCTCCGCCTCTCCCCGCTCCAGTATCTTTACCTGGGATCTTAGCTAGGGGTGTTAGACGTTGTACCGGTTGTTTGTAATGAATATCTCTACTTTGCGCCAACATATCGAATAGCGGTGTTAACATGACGTAGAGAAAACACGAGACGGTCTGGAAACCCAAGCCTGTGTCGGAATATCACCGCTGTCCCTCTCTCTCCTCACCTGGCTCATATTGGATCTTTCATCGGAGCCTCAATTAGCCGCCATCCTCCGCCATCGCAGACACCACGAAAGGGATGGAGGAGAGAGAGGCTTGATGTAGCATCATTGTTGTGCTAAGGGTTCAGCTTTTATTCAAGAAGGGAAAGAAACGTCAGAAAGGATTATTCCTATGATGTTGGTTCGAGGGGTTTGACAAAGCCAATCAGTGCGTGGGATCTTGTTTTGAAGAAGTCTTGTGTAAAATCAAGTAACAAGTTACAGACTGGTGCTCGGTCGGTGCCCAGAGTGTTGTTGGTGGAGATGGCCGGAGGAAATGCCCTGGGGGGGGTGGGGGGCGGGGGGAAGACAAAGGGAACAAAACACCCATCGGTTAGTTCTATAATGTAAGAGCAACCTCAGCTGACCTCGGAGTTGTTTGCTCAGCTGAACGCACTTGGTTGTCCTGTGGACACCACAAGACAAGAAACACCAGAATGAATGTCAGATATGCAGAAATTCAAGGTGCAGTGCATAAGATGAAAGTATATTTTTCCATATTATTGGCAGAAATAGAATATGAAATAATTGCACTGATTGCTTACTCTCTTATAGGTGTAGTGTGTAAGATTTGGTGACATCTAGAGGTGAGGTTGCTTGTTGTATCCATCACCTCACCCTCACCCTTCTAAATATGCAGGAGAACTTATGGTAGACTTCAGTTGTCATTAAAACTCAAAAGATGTTGTGTGTCCACTCTGGGCTACTTTAAAAACATGGCGGCCCCCATAGAGAGGACCAGCTCCTCATGTAAATGTACATAAATGTGCTCATTGTGCTCAGAATGTTATCGTTTTGTAATATCATTAGAAAAAAGACTGAAATCTGACACACTGCACCTTTTAAGATGAGGATTTGATGAATAAGCCCTTTATATTGGCGGCCATGTTGCAGCACCATGTTATTACAGAAGCCCGTAATGGACAAACTAAATATCTATAGGGGTTTCAGAATGCTTGGAAGGGACGGCCAAGGCGATGGATCTTCACTTGCAAAATACAAATTCACCACCGGGTGTCTGAAATATCTACACAGTATATCTTTAAATATACACCAAAAAAAGCTATGAATGGGAACCATGGCTACTGTTGATTGGTTCAAGGTCCCCGCCCCCCACATCATGTGTTTATGCTAATTGTCTTCCTCCTTTCTTTGCCCCCTTCCTCAGTGATAATGTACAACCACTGAGGCGCAATGAAAACGGGAGACGACTTACCTACCACGAGATGAAACCACTGAAACATAACCAGAGCAGCGTGGCGCCATGCACTTAATTAAATTAACTCCAATCCTCGTTTACCTTGACCACAGCATGTTAATATTAAAGAATATATCATTAATTAACACAGGTCATATGCATACTATATTATTATGCTGCAGGGCATGATAGGAGTCCCATGATGATGAATTAAGGCAGTTTCTCTATCTCTCCAGGCAGCCAAGTGTGGAGTCGGGGAGGTTTGTGTGTGTGTGTCTGTGTGAGTTATTTAGGTCATTAACAAAGGGATCATATGTTATAGGAGGAAAAAGGCATAAAGTGATTGTTTGCTTAACCTTTACGGTCAAATTCAATTAAACCGCTGGTGTCGGCTTTGATATTTAATTTGAACTGTGAAACATTTATACAGGAAGAGGTGACACGTCGACCTGGGTTCAATAACGGATCTGAAATAAGCAGAATTAGACATTTTCCAGGGGGAATGGATTCGAATATTTTCAAGTGCAACAAAACCAACTCGTTCCCCAGGTGGAAAAAGTTACAAATGTTGGTGGAAGTTCAAATAACTGTTCTTCTAAGGCTTGTTTTGCTGTGAATATGCTGTGAGCACTGTAACAAGGGACTCGCTGTCCTGTTCTCTGGTGCTCAGGCCCCAGGCCAACCCTAGAGGAGCCCTCCCTCTAACATCAGCAGATAAATACATTGTTCCCTGCAGAATTAGTTCTGCTTGAATACAGAACAAATACGAAACGCTTTGTACCCCAGTGATGAAAATAACTTTTTTTTAACCACTCTGCCTCAGAAGTGAAATAAAACAGATTTTGAATCCTCTCATTTATCAACATATTAAACAGAAACATCAACCGATTCGAATATTGCTCACATGATAATATGATAACGCATATCATAATGTATACGAATGAAATGTGTGTGTGATGTGTTCAGCACTTCAGACCAGCGGCTTTTAAACATTTATGTTTGAATATGTCACGTTTAATTATTGTAATGGTGATTATTAGTTAACCTAGCACGCCTCGAGATCAGTGAATCTATCAGACTGAGAGTTAAAGGTACAGTGTGTAAGATTTGGTGACATCTACAGGTGGAGTTGCATGTTGTATCCATCATTTTATAAAAGTTATTATACATTAACGTGATTATACATTTGTAAAAATCTCTCTCTGTAATTGTTTTATAATTCTTTTTCTACAGATAGAAGTGACAAAAATTGACCTATATTCCACACACTGCACCTTTAAGTACAGCCACAAGTTTATGTCCATACACCCAACAAAACATTTCCTAGTTCACAGGAAGTATGTTTCTTTTATATACTTCCTCTGTCTTTGCTCGCAGTTGTTTATTTGTTAAATTTGTTTATTTATGAAGAGAAGCCTCAGTGCCGCTCAAACAATTGTATAAAGTCAACTACTGTAATTAACCAGCACCAAAAAGAACTTTCTTTCTGAAGCTTAATGATGCATTGATGTATCACCCAAATACAATTTTATCCCAATCTCTTTATAATTCTGTTTATTTCCGTCCAAAAGCAGCTGCTCTGATCATTTCTTTACTCGGAGTAAACTCGGAGAAGAGGATAACACGTCCCGATGGAACCACTTTTCTTCGCCGTCTCCTTAATTTGAACTGAAAGGCAGAATGCACATTGTCTCTGTATTCGCACCCATCCTGCAGCGTGGGTATTTGCATTTTTGTAACAACAAAGCCTGTCGATGTCAGATCACTCATTGCCGGTTGTTGTTTGCCGATGTAATGAACACGCCTCTGAAGTTCTCAAAATAAGAATCAAATCCCCATTCAGGGAGATTCTAATTTAGCTATTGTATCTCCATTGTTAAGATGCACTCAAGGAGAGTGTGAGTACGTCTGCGCACAGATTGTGTGATATTTGATCATGGACCAGATGAGACATGCTACCTCTCACGGTACGGATCCTGAATAGGAATCACAGTCAATGGAATTATGTGTAAAGGCAACTTATGAATTCTGTTTTATACTATGTCATAGGTTTTGCAGTCACACGGGTTTTGAATATTGCCAGATGAACAGTCTATGCTATGAGATGAAAAAATAAAAACTATAATGAGATGCATACCCAAAGACCTTTTCATATGGGTGTACTTGAATATGATTTCTCTAAATCTGCCAAATTGAGGTGGAGTGCGCTGTGCAGCAGCGTTCGCGGATGGCACTTAAGCTCCCCAAATGTGTCTGTGAGGGTATTTAAGCATTATTTGGCTGCATGCATCAAATCCAATTACCACAGTGAAAACCGAGTGCGAGGGAATATGTATATTAAGTATAAGTAGAACAAGACTGGGAGGATGAGAATGACAGAGACGGAGGGAGAGACCAAGATCCGTCTGTAATGCTCTTTCAGTTTCCTCTGGGCCCAATGAGGTGCGATTCCAACAACGATGCCAGGTATCGGTTGAGTATCTGAAGCGTTACAACCATCAAAAACACCTGGCCAATTCTACAAAAACTAACGATAACTTGAGCTGCTCTTTGAAAATGTCAGGATTTGGGTTTTTCCTGTATCAAAACACAGGGTGGAGACGGGATGATCGGGTGGATTCAGGTAAATGGTGGTGTGTGGGTGAGCATGCAAAAGAGGGCCATGTATTACATCATCAGTTCTTATGGCCGACAGCTCTAGACAATCTTTGTGGTGCCTCATGTTTTTGTCTTGACATGTTTTTGTTTGAGCAGTTTCGTGTTCATCACATGTCATCAAAACACCCACTTGCTACTGACATTTTCCAGAAATGCTCTTGTTGTATTCTCACACTGGCTCACCCAAGCTCACTCTTCTAATGGGTTTCCTCCCTGGCTCCTGTCCGGCTCTTAGCTCCACTCATCTGCCTGGACACTCAATTACAATTGCAGCAATCAAAGCAGTCTTGCTGGTGTTGATGATGATGTTTTTGATTCAAGAAATAGAGGTCAAAGTACCATCAGCTGCAGGCGGCATATCTCTGAACCCATTGTCTTACAGGTGCAGCGTGTACGATTTGGTGACATCTGGTGGTGAAGTTGCATGTTGTATCCATCACCTCACCCTGACCCTTCCGAGCCAGCAGGTGAACCTGTGGTAGCCCTCAGTTATTTAGGATGTCCACTCCTGGCTACTGTAAAAACATGGTGGCCCCATAGAGAGGACCTACTCCTCATGCAAATTAATGGGACATTAAGGTCATGGGAAAGAATAGTGAATTTTGGTGGTTTTGAAAATGCTGGTAAGAAAGTGTTTTGTCATTTTTTTCCTCACCAACCAAAGTGACAAAAATGACCGAAATTGTACACCTTGCACCTTTAACATATCTTGTAGAAATACTGTTAGCACTCTATAGTTTTTAATCAATCTAAATAATAACCAGAAATACCTCCAGCTGGTTGATTGGCTGTGTGGAAATGTTCCTCATTCCTCTCAGATGGATGGAAGATACTGAAACAGTTATTCTTACGGCGTGTAAACGTACTTTAACCGGTCTGTTTATCTCAATAATGCGGATAGTTCCCCTGAAATCACGAAACATAAATAAAAGAGAAATCCCAAAGCCATGGAAACACACACACCCCACAGTTTATAAATCCAATCTCTCCAATGATGTGCACACCGTGATCAGCGCTTCAGACAAGAGTCCCCACAACTGTACGCACCGTACCGCTCCTTAATAAGTCTGTCTCGGCCAATTCTGATAAAGACGCCTCCTTTATATTCCCTCCTTTCCCATTATTCCCTCAGCAGCGTGAAAGGGGGAAAATGCAGTGAAAATGCACCAATTGCATTTTGAAAGTGATAAATATTTCAGAGGTGCTGAGAACATATTTAAACCACATTCAAGACTTCCCCCCCACCCCCCCACCCCCTTGTGAGATTATGATCCTCCTCTCGCCTTTTAGAGATAATCAATGGCTCTTGTTATCCCCCTCGCTACAGCTTTCTGTGGCTGCTGAATGCGATGAAATGAAGTGTAAGTGTGTATGTGTGTGTAATGAATGCCCGCGATGTGGCGTGCTGTGAACACCATTAATCTACATGTTCTGGAAATATAACCAATTGTCAGGAGGGCGCGTACAGATATTCCATCACCTATCCAATTGGCTCTTACCAAGCTCTACAATTCATTTGCAGTGTAATGCACCCAATAAAAATGTGTTCTGACTGCTCTATTGATTGTGAAATAGCTTAATCTTTCCTGAGACAATGACAAGTATACCATCCATTCTGGCCCAGAAACACTCGTACATTTTCATTTGAAATATTGCTGCTCATCTGTGTGTACAGGGTTTTTCACCCTTTGTTTAATGTAATATTTACACTATATCACGCCAGTAACTAACCTCCTAACAGATTTTCAAAAAATAATTATATGTATTTTTTGTTCTCCCCAATTTAAGTCTTCAGGCACTGCATTGAACTGTATTCACGCCTGTATACAATGCTTTGCTGCGCCATACTGTACTGCACAGTATACTATACAGCACTTTATTGTACTGGGGGCAGCTGTGGCTGAGGGGAGTTAGAGGAGCCATCTTCTGACCGGAGGGCTGGGGGTTCGATTTCCGTCTCCCCCACCACTCCACACGCCGTTGTCCTCGAGCAAGACACTGAACCCCACATTGGGGTCTTCAAGCAATATATAGATACAGACCATTTACCACTATACTGCATTGTTTATTGTTGCATCATACTGCACTATGTTACCATACTTTGTTACATTATGTCATTCTTAAGTTACTCTGTCCCACATTATAAAATTCTATGATACACCTAAACTGTACTGACATGTACCATCCTGTACCGTATGATGCTCTATCATACTATACCACAAAGTAACTGTTCTAAGCTGCTCTATATAGCACTGGTCTATAACATATTATGCTATGATATATTTTACTATACTGCACTGGGTAGCATATTGCGCAATAGCGTAGTACTATGCACTGCGTGATACTTCGTTTTACTATACTAATGTACTGTGCTGTATTGCGCCGCCTCAAACTACACTATATATGCAGTCTATTCAAAGGCAACCATTGTTATTCCGCTGAAAACACAGCGATACAGTGCTGTGTGTACGTACACACACAACTGTCCGTCTCATGGGGTCACTCAAAAACAAACAAGTGGTCGCTGATTATATTGTATCTGTCCGTGTCCAGATGTAAACCACTGGCTGCATCTGCTGTGTCGGTGTTTGAATAGATCCGTCCATTCACACTCTATTTGAACAGCAGTCGTTCCAATTCTTTGCTCTTGCTTTCTCTCTCTCATCATAATCTCCTTCACCTCCTTTGCTTTAGTCACTCTACCGTCCCACATCCCCTCCTCCTCCCTCCCTCTCTCTCTCCCTCTCTCTCTCCCTCTCTCTCTCCCTCTCTCTCTCTCTCTCTCTCTCTCTCTCTCTCTCTCTCTCTCTCTCTCTCTCTCTCTCTCTCTCTCTCTCTCTCTCTCTCTCTCTCTCACCCCTCTGACAGTATGTGTGTATCATTAGCTCCTTTTCTCCATTATCTGCAGCCATCTAGTGTCGGCTTTGTGCCCTAGAAATGATGTTGCCTCTCTGCCAGCTTTCATTCCTTCACAGTGCAGCTTCGATAGCGCGGCGTTCAACGACACTATCGGTGCGTACGGCCAATTTCTCCTCGAAATCGCCGAACAAATACATACATAAATGAATAGCAGTTATCCACAAGAAACCGATTCGTTGTTAAAAGAGCACTCAAACAGGCATCGTTCACATTGCAGCCTCTCATCGGACCAACAACAGCGGCATCAGACAGCAAACAATGTTAGCAATGCTTCACAGCAGTGGAGCATTTGAAAGTGTCATGTTAAACATTGGATCCAAACAAAGTGTCTGTCTCCCTCTGCACATGTGAAAGGTCAGGAAGGAGAGTACGCGTGCCAACAGAGTCAGTTGGACAAACCTGACAGTCGATGCACACTCGTTGATAGTTGTGCTGTTCTCTCCCCAGCTGGGACAGACAGTCAGTAATAACAGTGAACACCTGGGTCGCCTCCGGGCCCTACACCCTGGCCCCTGGGGCTCTTCACCTGGGACAGGAGGCCGAGCGCGGCTTCCCTCCCCGCTCGAGAGCTGCCTGGATGAGGAAGATTATCACTCGTCGCCCAGGAGGGACGTGAGACCTGGAATTCTGTCAAATTCTTTTACATAAATCATCGGGACAGGGTGACAGTACAGTGGGAATACAGATACGTATCACTAAATGTACCATAACAACCCTCCCCTCTGCCTCAGACACAACTTTTTCCTGAGTTACACCAGGCATGAGGATTCGTTCTTCTTTTAATCCCCTCACGTTTCATTTTACAAGCATTTCAGAACAAGATGGGATATAAAAGTACACATAAACGAGGATGTGTGGAGAGACACGCAGTCAAAGAACTTATGCAGTCAAAGAAATATGCAGGCCTTCTGCTCTGTCAGTCACAGTTCTTTTACATAGATAACAAAATAGTAACAGAGGCATGCAAATTTGAAACTTTTAATATACTAACAACTTATCAAGTATCTTGGACTGATGTATCTTGGACTCTGCATAAGAAGGATGTGCTTATGGGGTGATAGTTGACACGTGAGGGGGGAAGATCAGTGGCGAGCTGTACTAGAGCTTTTAGCATTTCACCTCCCAAAGCTTCAATTTTGACATGTGGAGAGGAGAAAGGGGGGGTATAGTAAAAAAATAAAAATAAAACAGGGTTTAACTGTTTGTACGAATGCAGCCAGTTCAAGAGATGTCATGAAATCCAATCAGTAATGAAGTTAGGTCCCTTCCACGCAAGTAGGAAAACCTATGGTGGCCTTCGATTGTCAATCAAGTGTATCATTATCCATTTTAGGCTTCTGTATAAAGCACGATGACGCACAAAGTGACTTCCACAGAGAGGATAATAACCCAGACACAACAACAACTCTGCATTTTCCTTTGCTTAAGTGCAAAAAAGTACATTCTGAAAATGTTCGCTTTTACCTTTTTAACAAAATCAGAAATGCAGCTAATGTCTTGTCTGTAAAAAGTCATCTTGCGGGCCGGATTGGACCCTTCGGTGAACCTGTTGTGGCCCACAGGCTGTATGTTTGACACCGCTGTTATAGTGATAGTGAAAACAACGCATCTTGCGGTCGATTTTGCACTTGTAAAAACATCAGATCTTTTTTTTTTGTATCCTATTTCGAAAGGAAACGGAAAAAAATCACCTTCCTTTTACACACAGGGCCTTGAAAAATCAACTTTTGATTTTATGAATCATGAATATGGTACTGGTTGATATTTTCAGTTGAAAATCAGAAATGAACATCCACAGTATATTTACTCATAGCTTATGCACACAGAAAAATCCTCCACACCAACTTGTTTACCTGTATTGACCCAAGGCATTTTGAGCCAAATGAAAAACTAATTAAATGAAAACACACGCTAAGCTCAGCAGTGTATGGGCTTCTACTGTACACACAGGGCTCTGTTAGACATTTGTAACCTAATTCTGTTATGTTTCAATTACCAGACGCACCTTAGGAGTCCACAGGAAGGTTAAGCAAACATGACATAGTATATACTTAAGCTGTCGGTGCACACATTTCCAGCCTTAATGCTCCAATCTGCCTATTTAATTAAGTTTAAGCCCAGACTCATGGTAAATATGAGCCTGGGCTTGTTTATGGGGGAGCTAGTAATTTGGGTTTCTGGCCCCAAAGCATTAAGGTCACCTACAAGTCATTTTCACGATAAGTTGACTTCATTACAGCAGCACACTACACCGACTATTTTGCCTCATTATCAGAGTTGTAAATGCCAACTTTGTTCAAATGTCCTATTGTGCAAAATAGAACTAATTTATTGCGCCGCACATGTCCGCCAAATGCTGACATAACCCAGTGGTTGTGAAAATGTTTACGACATTGAAAAGTCAAAAGTTCAAGTTATTTGCGGGTAATTCATCAAGTGGATGAAGGGGCTGATTGTCAACACAGCAGCAGCAGCAGCAGCATTTTTTCCAAAAGTGTAATGTTTTGTCTTTGGTTGCCCAACTCCTGCTCAGGTGCTTGCCTCCAAATTCCAAATGTGTTGCCATAGGCAAATTATTCCATCTTGAAACACTGTTATTGTGTTGAATAATTGATGATATGTCTGGCTATGGCTGTTATGTGTTTACACAAGCTCCCCGTTTAATGTTTGGATAGCCTTCAAACCCTTTTTACAGGAAAAAGGAAATGAGGGACCACCAGCACTTCAAGACACGGTCTTGCGGGTTAGGGATATCAAAGACAGACAAAGGATGAAGCCTCCTGACGCGACACACTTTGTGCTGTAATTTGGTTGAGGTCATTATTCCAATATATCACCAGTAAATTGTGCAATATAAGTTGGAGTAACAGACATGTCTTTGGTATCATCAGTATCAAATGCATTGTGATCTTTCTTAGTAATGTTGAGCAGTCAGCCAGTTAAAGCAAAATAGCTTTAATCGCAGAAAGCACATTGAAGGTGCAGTTTGTAAGATTTTGGTCATTTTTCTCACTTACAAAAATCTTACAAAACATTGGAATCATTGTTTTGCATTACCCTTAATTGAGTCCATTAATGTATATTTACATGGGGAAGGGGATCCTCTCTTTGGAGGCCGCCATATTTTTACAGAGGTAAATGTGGATGTATTAAACATCTTTTTAGTTTAGTAATGACAACTGAAGTCTACCATGGGTTCTCCTGCATGCTCAGAAGGGTGAGGGTGAGGTGATGGATACAACATGCAACTTCACCTCTAGGGGGCACCAAATCTTACACACTGCACCCTTAAAGGTACAGTGTCCAGGGTCTAGTGCATGTTGTAGCTGAATACTCCTCAGCTCACCCTTCCCTTGCAAGCATGATACCATTTTGTAGTTTAAAAACTCAAAACAAGTTCAGTTCATCCTTTTGAGGTAAAGCATTTATGTAGTATCATAATGTAAGTATCATAATCCAAGTTGTCTTTTAGATACAATATAGAAGATTTCTGATATAAAATGGCTCCAATCCATTCTATGAAATCTGCGTCTTTGCTCTCTGCTTTCCATCACTTAGGTTGTGTTTCCCTCCATCCCAGGCAAAGAGGTGGGGGGGGGGGGGGGGGGGGGAAAAAGTGGGGGGGGGGGGGGGGGGATAAATGTGATTTAAATTAATAGCCGCTACTAAATAACTCCTCGGCTGGTAAACGATGCATTCATCAGATACAGACAGCCAATATCCTGTGATTCATGGCACTCCTTACCAAGTGAAGGGTGCCAACAAAAATTGTTATTACTTTTTAATAAAGTGTACCAGTCACTAATCCTCTCATTTATCAGTGGAGGGCACTCGGTATGGAGCGAGGTGGTGTGAAACGGTGTGCCTGGTTGCTCTGATGAAGAGGAATGGAAATGGCAGCGTGGGGGTAAAGATGTAGTTGATATAGAACTGCTACTCTATAATCCGACACTGGTGAGACAATCGAATGTCACAGAATGGTCTGAATTTGCAAAATTAGTATTGTTGCTTACTTACTCACTTTCCCCCCTAAAATAGATGTGCACAGACATTGTTTATGGTAACAGTGGTGTTGGCTGTGGGGGAAAGACTGAGACATTGAGTTGCATTGTGTGGAATGTAGGCATTAGGTTTTCATAAAGATTGTCTCAAAAATGAATAGTCCTCCTGATGCTGTTTAATCTATTTTGATAATGATGTCTAACCATTTCATTCATCTAGTCTAACAGAGTGAATGAAAATATATTCAACACAAGCAATCTACCGATGTCCATGTGAATCACTGAAGTTGCCATGGCCTGAATGACAAAGAATCTTCAGACAATAGTGTTTTTCGGTTTCTACAATCTCTGAAATAGTTTCATTCTTTTTCATTTATCTCAGTGATCAAATGCTCTGTATAGAAAACAGCCCTTCTGCAAATGTCTTGTTTTGTGTAATTTACTTTGTGTCAAGCCATTTGCTTCCACTGGCTTTTTGATGACCATTATTAATGCCCATTAGATACCTGACTTTTGCATTCTGGTAACACAATCAAAACTGGTGCTTTTGGTGTGGCTGCTGCCCGATGTTGTGTAGTTGTCCAGAGGGAGAACCTGACCTCTGGACTAGGTGGGAGCAGTGCGGTGACATGGACACTGAACAGTTGCAGGTCCTGTTCTTCAGACGAGACTCTCATGCGAAGGACAGGTCCTGACTCTGTGGTCATAAAAGAGCCCCCAACATCCTTTGCAAAGGGAATTGTCCCTCCCTCTTCACATCTAACTGGTGTGTGGTGAGCGTTATGGTGCAAAATGGCTACCTTGCACCACCCAAGTGGGTGCCACACATTGGTGGTGGCTGAAGCCACTCCCCTCCTGTTTGAGCGTCTTGAAATGCGTTTATCAATATAATCAATTTGATCATTGGTCATCTCCAACTCTGGTAGACTCCACTCATTTTCCATTACCCTTACTTGAAGGTAGTTTGTGGATTTGCGGTGCTATTGTGACGTGACACATAAAGACCAGTACACAACCATAGCAGTTGCGACATCGTGGTTTGTTATCTTCTGTGTGGACCCTCCATGCAACCAAATGTCTGGCTACAGCCAAACATGAATGTTGGAAGTAAATATATGGCCTCTGGCATGATTGATAGGCTGTACCTAAACTTGCGCTCGTTGTGTCAGCAGCAACACAATTGTACTTTATTCATTACAAAAAATCCGTTGGCTTTCAACACAAACATTGCAGCAAATGCCTCGACTTGTGTTGTTGCCGTTTTGTTGTGGAAAAACACAATTTCTTGGCGACAGCGTTGGACTGTGAGGTGCAACGGTCTGTTTCAAAGAGCAAACGTCTCCCCGGACTGTGTCCACTGTGTGCACAGCGTGATGTGAAAGCACCACCCACCCCCTCAGGATAAAGACATCACGGTGAGGTACAGTGATTAAAGACTGTGTGTCGACCTTGTATCCTTGACTGAGATAAACCCTGCCAAAATTCCAAAAACAAACAAGCTACAGCTCTGTTAATTTAGCCTTCCGGCAGAAGCGCTGCTGGCGTTGAGGCGTTGGCGGATGATTCCCCTTGTGTACAGGCCAATGTTAAGCTTCGAGAACAGGTAACAGTCAATCCATTAACCTTAGCTTTTAGTGGCTGCTTCATGTCACTACCTCTGAGTCTTGCACACATATACACGTGCACACGCTGCCACGTGGACTCACACACACACACACACACACACACCATCCCCCCGCCTTGATACATTTTTTTAATAGTTGCTAGGCAAAGACTTGAAAAGGTCAGAGCAGCTCCTCTTGACATTGACTCTGCCATTGTAATAATAAGCTCTTTTCTCTTTCTTTCCTCCGACATCAACAATACCCTATCACTGAGCCTGAAGCCATCTATCCACCTCCCATATGTTACCCGACTATAGACACACACACATACACACACACGCACATGCACACACACAGATACACACACACACACACACACACACACACACATGCACGTACATATGCACACTTTAAGAACACATGCATGCAAATACACACATGAGATAAAAACATGGGCCTACAGTGGAAATATAGACACAAAAATGGACACACACTCGCATCCGTGCACACACACACTCATGCACACATCATCATCCAACCTGCCTAAGTGGGTGTCAGCAGCCATCTTCAGCTTGGTAATATGAAAGGGCCTCCAAAGGCAGGGGTCATGTTAAATTGTAACGCAAATGTTATTCCTCAATTATCCTTCTGGGGGAAATGTCAACCGCTTCAGGGGGAATCACACCGGGCCCAAAGTGTGGATGTGTGTGTGTGTGTGTGTGTGTGTGTGTGTGTGTGTGTGTGTGAGTGTGCTGCCTCAGGCCAATAAGTCAAGCAAGTATTCACACTTCTATTGCCCACTCTTGCCCCCATTCACCCCCTCACACACATGGACAGGGACTTCACATCTAATTAAAATCGTCTCGGTACTGTGTCTGGCAAAGACGCTGGACATTCTCAAATTCTAATTTCAGATAAATATTATCTCTCTGATTGATAAAATGAAGATTGCTGCACTTGTCAATCAGTATATATTTTTTTATTTTTTTTTAGATACACAAGGTTCCCATTTTCCCAGAGTTGAAACTGTGGTAGGTAGAGTGTACTTCCTCCCTATTGTTTATGGACATACTCAAACTTAGCAATGAGAAGCAGGTCACCATTTCGTCCTTAGTTATTTTCAGAAGAATCCCCCATCCCGTGGATTTTTGTGATGGCTGCCCAGCTGGGACCTGGGGAGTTTCTCAAGTGAATTTAATGAAAAGTCCGCAGTGATTGGCAGCTGAATGCCTAAGCTAACAAAAGGCTCACCTCAGTGAGGGGTCAGAAGTGAAAATAGGATTGGCCTTTGCCAGTGGCCTCCCCCCCTGCCTGACTCGCTGGATATTACAAGTTACCAAATTTATATTTGCAATAACAAATTGACTCCAATTGGTCTAAGTGGGGATCAGGACCTGGCTGGAAATTTGCAGCAGCAATAAGAAATCGTTTTGTAGACCTTTGTGGAGACAAGGGGTCGCTGAGGCTGAGGCCTGAGGGGACGTACGAACAGAGAGAAAAATTGTTTCTCATTCCAGTAAATACATATTTTGTCTTGAACCAATGACATCTTATCTAAACAAGATTCTGTTTTTTAAAGGTGTAATGTGTAACATTTGGTGGCCTCTAGAGGTGAAGTTGCACGTTGTATCCAGACTTCAGTTGTCATTAAAACTCAAAAAAGGTTTAGAACGTCCACTTTTACAACTGTAAAAAACATGGTGGCCTCGATAGAGAGGACCTGCTCTTCATATAAATATACATCAATGTGCTCATTTAAGGGTAATGGAAAAAATAACACATTTAGGTCATTATAAATTCATGAAAATGATAGAATACAATTGTTTTGACAAAAATGACAGAAATCGTACACACTGCACCTTTAAACAGTCAGCCAGTGATGAATTCCCATTCACTCCCTCCACCAAATGACAGAATGGATATGATATTTGGGTTTTAACACAGGGCTTTTGCTCTCTGAGAATAATAAACACATCCACACGAAACTGATTCGGAGAGATATTTAATCAAAATGTCTTGAAATGGACCCAAGGAGCATAATTGGCAAAATGGCGTTCCTCATATTGTGCCCTAATGGCTAAATAATAGCAATCACCATCATCCCACTGCTGCGACCAGACTTCTGTCAGGGACTGATTGTTCTCTGCTCTATCGCATCCTCCCTCTTTCTTACTCAGTCTTTCACACCATCTCTTATCACTCTCTTCCATTGAAAGCACCGCTGGTCTGTCCCCATGGCTACGGCCGATGGTATCGTGTTATCAATGTAATAAAACTAAAGTGCCGGGCAGGAAATTGAAAGTGTATTCGTACAGGAAATAACAGTGCTCCGTCATAATCTACAGTCAAAAACATGTGTTCATCCACATATTGTGTCCTTATCTGATGGTTGGTGGAAAACGTCATGGTCAGCCATCTATTTTCCCTTTTCTCTTTTTCCTGTTCTCTCTTTTTTTTTCCCTTCCTCCTTTTTTACTGTCTATACATTGTTTGACCAATCAGGGCTTATTATGGCTGCCAAGGTGAGATTGCTCTATCTTACATCAGCTCTAAAGCTCTGTTACAATGTCGGCTGCCGGGTTCGCTGCTGAATATATAATTAGAATATGGGGATGATATAAACATGCTGACCTGTGAGATGAAGTCTTTAGTGTGAAAGTCAAACAGTCGTGGAAGCTGATGGAATATGCCAGAATGAAGTGAGGATTTTTGGTCACTGTCTCAAAACTCTGACAAAAAAAAAAATAATGTAGTAATTTAGTAACTCTTTTCATTCAATGGCATAATTTTTCCATCACTGATTTTAAGCATAATGTGAGCTAGACTTTAAATTAACAGTGATAACATGTTCAATTCTTGTAATAGGATAAGTGATCAAATATTAGAAAAAATTAGAATAACTGGAAATCAAAAATAAGGAGAATGAATAAATCACAATTAACTAGGTAAAATATCATTTGTATTATTACATCTTACTACTAATACTATTATTATTATTACAATAATGACGTTAACCCGCTCACTTCAAAATGCTGTACAATGGTTTTGTTGAGACAGAATCTGTCTCATAGATACAGTATGTCTGATCGCCTGTTTTTCTCATGATGAGGGGGGGAGGGAGGAGGAGAGAGAGGGGGTGGAGAGGTGGAGAGAGAGGGGGGGAGAGGTGGAGAGAGAGAGAGAGAGTGAGAGAGAGAGAGGAGGAAGCTGACACAAGGCCGCCCTCTGTCTGAAGAAAAAGAGAACGCCTTCTACTGTACATGCTGTATTGTGTGTGTGTGTGTGTGTGTGTGCGCATGCACATATGTGTGTGCTCGCGCCTCTATAATAACATTCATGGTTTCAGTGAGTGGGTGGGCTGCCATTGGCGCAGAAGGGGATCCCGAGTTGATGAGCATATCATCGTAATGTGATTTACTAATGAATATAAAGTTAATTAGGGGAAAGGGGGAGAAACAAAAGCCAGAGGATAGTCTGACACTCCCAATTTGCAACACAGTCAGATGAGGGTGGGATGAACAACAGCGCGCATGAGATGGGTCAGTGCAAATGACGCCATAATAAAAACACACGATAAAAAACATGTGGTATAAAAAGTTTTAAAAAAAGAAAGTTTCAGAGATGCCAATAAATGGGATTAGAGAACACAAAATCACTTAAGTCCTCTTTTTTCCTCACAGCTCCACCGACTACAGAGTTATTATATTATCCACTTCACTCTGTCCTTTTCCTTTTTACACTACGGTGACATACCGCTTCTCTAATTGGCTGATGTGGAACAGTGGTAGTAGTAAAGTGGTGAAAGCGACACAGAAACATATAGCAAAACGTGTCATTTGCATTGAATTAATTAAAGGCCACTATCTGAGCTATATATTTAAATAAAGAGTGGCTGGTGCAACATATATGTATCTCTCCCCTCCCATACACTTCCCATACACTCTCCCTGTCCTACAAACACACACACACACACACACACACACACACACACAAATACGCTTTTTGTCCTTTCCTGTGCGCGCGTGTGTGTGTGTGTGTGTGTGTGTGTGTGTGTGTGTGTGTGTGTGTGTGTGTGTGCATGTGTGTGTCTCGGCCCAAGGCGCCGCTCGCTCTTCCCCCTCTTAGTTCTAATTGATGTAAATGGAAAGAGTGAAGAAGGTTTGGCGAGGGCTGACCTTGTTATATCGAGGGCAGCTCACCCCAATTAATCACAAGATCCTCGCCCAGATGCTTCAAGCTAATAAACAGCACTCCAAATCAAAAAGGAAAAAAAGTCCCCACAGTTGTACAGCCACTCCAATAATTGTGCCGCCCGCTTGAGATTAAAGCCCACTGTGAATAGAGAAGAGGGCAAGTAGCACCTCTAACAATGCAGGGTGCCAAGATGAGTTAGAGCCACAAGAGACACCTACAGAGATGTCTTTCTCACTCTCTCTTTCTCTATTTTGTCTTTCTTTCTTTCTCTCCACAATTTCAACACTTGACTGATAATACCATATCAAATCACCCTCACAGGGAAATACCCTTAATGATCCTCCATCCATTTCTTGTGTAAATACTCATTTTTCCCTCCATTCTTTTTTTTTTTTTTTCTACTTTGTAATTCTTACTGGGGGATTTTGGGGGATTATGGGGAACTAAATTATTTCACACATTTTAAAAGGATTATTTTTAACAATGTGGGACGTGTCGGTCTACTCAGCGACATACAATGGCCTCTCTGTGATTTTACCATTGGGGAAAAAAAGCAAAGAGAAAAAAAAGCACAGACAATTGAACGTGGTGAAGAGAGAAGAAACATAAGCGGCGACAATTTCCTCATCATAATTACATCCAACGTGGCATGTCCTGTTGTGACATTTAAAGTGAGGCCAACAATGTGGCATTAAGGTGATGTGGAAACACACAGTGTTTGTGTGTGTGTGTGTGTGTGTGTGTGTGTGAGTGAGTGGGTGTGGGTGGGTGAGTGGGTGGTGGGGTACAGCTGCTGCACCACACTTCAGTCAGTTGTCTGAATATTTTAAAAAGTTAAAACCTCTGATTGCCACATTCCGCCGCAGCTGCCGCGGGAGTGAAATGATGACAGATAAATCCTGCAGGCAACACCTCGTAAGAGTGAGGCCTGACTTCTGTTGTTGCGTCCCCATATATTTTCCCGTAATATTTTTCCAATTCAACCTTACTGTCTGTCACGTTGTGTTCTCGTGTCTTATATTTACGCCCTGGAACTACTTCACAATCATTCCTGGTCACCGAGTCCTCCTCAGTCCTTCTACGACATACTGTCGGTTTTTTGCTTGTTTGCTGGACATAATGTCAAATTCAGAGATGGAAAGTTTGGGTTCATCCAACCTGGTTCATCTCCAATAGAGATTATTCTCTATTACAAGTAAAGTGACTTTGCCTCAATTTTGTTTACGTGTGTTGCATCAATTCCATATATGTTTTGAGTGACGGTATGTGACAGCACACACAAACATATACGTATATACATACATACATACATAACAGCCAGTGTAATACTGTGCACAGGGTGCAGTTAACGCCATGTTGAGGCTTTTACCAATTGTCAGAGTCCCACAATATGGAGGGGATACAGTGGTACAAGAATTAAAGTAGCTGTATGTCAAGACATGGGAATACAGTAGGTAAAGGGCAGAGAGGGGATGTAGACATGGGGTAGTAGGTAATGTGAAAGCAGATGGGAGGTGAAAGAGAGAGTCAACATCCTGGCCAGCATCCCAGGATACACCAGCTGTTGTTGTAACTTCACCCCGCACGCCCCCTCTCCCTCTCTCTCTCTCTCTCTCTCTCTCTCTCTCTCTCTCTCTCCCCTCCACTCCACTCCGCTCTTTAGGCCCCCAGAAGTGAGAGTTGATGACAGGCTCCTTCTCCTTCACAGTCCGATGATGCCCCATCACAATGGATTCATTTGACAGACACACTGCCGAGACATTTTTTTTGCAGGGGTGGGGGGTGGGGTGGGGGTGGGGTGGGGGGGGGGGGGGGGTGGTGTCTCAGGCCTTGCTGTCCGAGGGCAGCTCTCCCAGGGCGTGGACGGACAGACACACTGCCGAGACATTTTTTTTGCAGGGGTGGGGGGTGGGGTGGGGGGTGGGGTGGGGGGTGGGGATTAGCGGATTAACAAATAGATGATCAAGGCCTGTTGTTGGGCTCCGACTCGACACAACACAGTAAGACAAAGACGCCACGGTTCAACACAATACTGCTGTGTCCAAAAACATGGCTCCATAGTTGTCAGATTTTGACCTCTTGAAGTGTCAGGGGTTAGGGGTTTTCAGTTTTATTTTCCACCCCTCTCTCTCTCTCTCTCTCTCTCTCTCTCTCTCTCTCTCTCTCTCTCTCTCTCTCTCTCTCTCTCTCTCTTTATTCTTATATAAATGAATAAAGTATGTATTTATATAAAATATATATAATATAAAATACATAAAGATTACACCAAAATATACCAAGAACTAACTTATTTTATAACTTACTCATGATAGTGTTTTATTGCTGATTTAACAAATATTCTTTTTCCAGAGGAACAACAAAAAGTGTGTTTCTGTATTCTATTGTAAAACCAAACTGATGATAAAAAAAAACCTAAAAGAAAATCGAATCGTAATCTTTTCATAAATGTAAATTACTGTGCATTTATACTTTTAAAATGCGACAAAAGTGTAAAACTCTCCAAAAAACCAAAAGTAAATCTATTGTTTGATGGCAAAAATCACTGACCCATCACATTTTAATTGAAATTTTTTGGCGCTATGAAAAATCAAACGACAAACTGACACAAGCCATCGCAGCTCAGTCAGACGACAAAACACACACAGTTGTTGCTTTAAACAACAGGTCGACTTTACCATCTCCAGGAAGAGGAGAGAAAAAAAAAGAATGGCTTTGGTCAATTACCTTCTACATTTCCTACAACAATGAATCAGCAAACAAACAAGGAGGAGCAAATGAAAAGCAAGTAGCTTAACATAAGGAAACCAAAGAAGTGCATGCAACATTCATGAGGCGCCATAAATGAAGTGCATCACAACCATTTGCATGGCGCACATGTGGTGTGAACAGGTGGAGGTGCGCACAAAGGGCCTCTGACGTGTGTGCAGCACTTTTCAGTGTCTCTCTCTCACCCTCTCTCTCCCCCCCTCCCTCTCTCTCTCACTCACTCCCCCCCTCCCCCCTCTGCCTCCTCAGTGTGTCACATCAAAGTCCGAGGCCCATTGGCTTGACTTACACCTCATCTAATTAGTCGTTCGGCATCTCCGAGACCCCGAAGAATAGCCAGCTCTTTTCAAGGCACCGCCGTCACTTGATCCCTAGTAACTCAACACCCTGGACACACACACACACACACACACACACACACACACATACACACACACCTGATACCCGAGGCTTGCGCCGTAATGATAAAACGAGGCAGGGAAAGGGAGTGGGGCGCAGACGTCAACAGCATTAGCGATACAAAGAACGCAGAAGAGGGGAGAGAGGGCGGAGGAAAGGAGCCAGGTACAAAATTGCTGGCTCGCAATACGGCGGGGCATTGTAACAAAATGAATTTGTCTCTCCCTGTTGTCTGTAACAAAAGAGCTAATTGAAGCCCGGCCTCCTGCCCCTTGTCGGTTGCTCTTTTTGGCATGTTAAGTATGCTGATTCACGCTCGGACTGAATCATTTAGTTGGGCGAGAGGCGGCAACCGAACAAGAAGGGAACAAAACTGCCGTGGAGGTGTTGCAGTGTTGGAGTGCACAGGTGTGTGTGTGTGTGTGTGTGTGTGTGTGTGTGTGTGTGTGTGTGTGTGTGTGTGTGTGTGTGTGTGTCTGCAAGAGGTGTAACACGCTGAATGTGTGTACTCTAACCGAGGGGCAACCTCCGGGGCAGACGGCTGAAGCAAAATAGGAAGTGAAAAAATGTGCAGTTCATAGCCTAACCACTGGGGACTGATTCCCAAAGGAAGCAAATCCCCATAGACTCCCATGTGAAAATGATCAGCTTCAGAGGTGAAAGAAACATGGTTTTTGAATTTTTTTTAAAGCCTGGTACAAACACTGGTTTTGGTCTCAAACAGTCACATATTTTCCTGTGACGACTGAACGGGGGGAGACATTTTTTTCACTTATTTTTATTTTATCGATTGTTTGAAATTGTGCATAATCGAGGGCGGGGTCTCTTGACTGACAACTAGGCCGGTACGTAGGTACGTAGTACGTAGCGCGGTGACGCAACAGCACCACGGGCCCACCCACAGCTCTGTGTGTGTGTGTGTGTGTGCCGCCTCTTTGCCCGTTTTTGAATGAGCCGGGAACTAGGAGGAGTTGGCATTCGGCAAGATGGCGACAAGGGACTCGTTCACAATTTGTTTCAAATGCACTCCAACGGGTTGACGTCACGGACGCTACGTCCATCTTTATATACAGTCTGTGACTCCAACAGTATTTACCAGACTGTTAAACAGCCTGAAAGTGGCCATGTGTCGCCGAGGGAAGAGGGAGAAAATGCTGTCAGGGCGCTCAGGCCACGGATGGGTAAATCATTTCCACATTTCATTTTATTTCCGTCTTCATTCTAACATGATTGCCGCCCCGCACTCCCTCTCCCTCGCGCTCTCCTTCTCGCTCGCGCTCTCCTTCTCGCTCTCTCTCTCGCTCTCTCTCTCTCTCTCTCTCTCTCTCTCTCCAGCCACCATGACACAGCTTTATCAAGCTTGCAAGGACATCTTGCTTCCCTGCTCCTGCACGTTCTGGAATCCAATTACGAGGCAGCAATTTATGCTGTGTGAGGATGCATTACTATTTCAATATTGAGATGTCAAATTACACACAGGGCCTCTAATGCACTCTGGCAATCATAGCCAACCCAAAAAAAAAAAAAAAACTGTCAGTGGACCTTGTCACGGGGGAAGGGGGATCTGATTCGCTCGCACTTTCCCCACTCCTTTTTCCTTTTTTTTAATTTTTTTGACCATGACTTCCTTCGGTTATTTGGTACCATCGTGCCTCTCTCTCTCTCTCTCTCTCTCTCTCTCTCTCTCTCTCTGCCCCTCCCTTCGTCTTTCTCCCGCGCTCGTCGGAGGGGTTTTACGTTGCCCAGAGCTCCATGGCAGGGCGATTGATGAGGAAGCCTCAGTTCTCTGACAGTTGACATTTACCAGGAGACTCTCCTTGGCGTAGCCAGCGTTGTTGGCTTTCCCGCGAACAAACAGACAAGCAGACAGCTGGAAGTGCCTCAGAGAGGGAGGAACAAAAACCAGCCTTATACTGTCGTCAGTGAAGAAGCTGCACTTAACCTCACCGTCCCTCCAAATGCCTCGTAAGGTAGCGACTCACGGTGACATCAGGTATCTTAACAGCGGAATGATGGATTGAGGCAGTAAATCAAGGTGAATGGAAAGTCAGATGGGAGATAATGATTTTATTATTTTTTTCTTTCTTCTTTTACAAAGGGGCCTTTTAATTGCCGTTTTTTTTAAAAGGTGCAGTGTGTTTTTCATTTTTGTCTCTCCTAAAAATCTTACAAAACATTCAAGTACGGACCTTTTTATGAATGTGTAATCACGTAAACCAAAAAATGAGCCCATTAATGTATATTTACAAAAGGATGGGGGTCCTCTCTACGGGGGCTGCCATGTTTTTACAGTAGTAATAGTGGATGTACTAAACATCTTTTGAGTTTTAAGGACAACTGAAGTCTATAGGTTCTCCTCTATGCTCAGAAGGGTGAGGGTGAGGTGATGGATACAACATGCACACTCACCTGTAGAGGTTAACAAATTTTACACAATGTACCTTTAAAAAAAAAAAAATCTTACATTCCTCTTGTTTAATTGTAAATGTTTATTAGAGCTTTCTATAACATGTCATCCACACTCGCCCCATTTGTCGGCCATCAGAGTCGTCCGGGGCTGCTCCTCTCTCACCCTCACCCTCGGTCGGTCCTCGGATGAACCAAAGCCGACGTGAGGGCCCGGTTTTACACAGAGGAGACGCTCACCCCTGCCCAATGTGGAATGTGGAAACAGGAGATGCTTCCTGACATCTTGTGAAGTTGTCTCTGTCCCTGTGTGTACCTTTGGGGGCGGGCGGGAGGAGGAGGGCGGGCGGGGAGTGCAGCGTCGGCAGCGCTGAGACCATCAGGGCCTCCTGTAAGTTGCCAGGCGCTGCATTTTTAATGCCCCCCCCCCCCCCCCCCCCCCCCCCCCCCCCCCCCCCCCCCCCCCCCCCACACACACACACACCACAAATGCATGGGCAGCATGGTGTTGTCACCCCGGCATATTTTATCACTGATCAAACATTAGTCGGCAGCTGTTGTAAACTTGTAGCTGTCTCGGCGGCAGCGACGGTGACAGGCTCCGACACACTGCTGAGAGACGGAGGCCCAGCTGGCTGCTCCACTTACTTACATTCTGTGCTTTGTGTCCAAATAAATAAATAAATAAAGGAGCGTTTCCTCAAGCTCTGCTCTTCCTCCCCTTTTCATTCATTTGTTCCCAACTCCGATCGCTCCTCTTGTACTTTTCCTCCTAGTACTTACTTCCTCTCTCTCTCTCTCTCTCTCTCTTTCTCTGTCTGTCTGTCTCTCTCTCTCTTTCTGTCGTGTCGTATGATTTCCCCAACTGCATGTTTTGTGCCCTCGCAGCAGCGTTGGTGGAGATGCACATTCTGGCAATACCTGAGGGTGAGAAAAGAGAAAAGAAAAGAAAAGGGGAAAAAAAGAAGGAGCACACATTGTTGGCTGGGGCAAGACAAAGAGAAGGCGTGAGGGAGACAGTGTTTGACAGCGTGAAGAGAAGTTGGAAACAAACTGACACGACAAATACTGTGTGTGTGTGTGTGTGTGTGTGTGTGTGTTTCATTGCCGCCATTTGGTCTCAGATGGATTGCAAAGATACAGTAGCTGCTACGTGCTCTGCAAGTCAGTCTGGTGGAATTATAAAGAATTCAAAGGTGCAGTGTGTAAGATTTGGCGGCATCTAGTGGTGAGGATGCATGTTGTATACATCACCTCACCCTCACCTTTCTGAACATGCAGGAGAACCTATGGTAGACTTCAGCTGTCATTAAAACTCAGAAGATGTTTAGTATGGTCACTCTGGGCTACTGTAAAAACATGGCATCCCCCTTAGAGAGGACCCGCTCCTCATCGACGACAAATCCATTTAGGTGATTATGAAAATTATGGTTTACAATTGTTTTGTAACATTTCCCTCTACCAATCGAAATGGCAAAAATGACCCAAATCTTACACAGTGCACCTTTAAATTCGACATCATATTTCTTAGTTTATTTCAATTCCACGAAAACACCAATTCATTTAAAAATCTGTCATTACAAGTCTGTTGGTGACATCCGCCTCAGACAATCTGTAAATCATGTTTGGTTGTTCAGCTCCATATATGAAGAATGTCGGCTCGGATGTGGACATATTGTCGGATGCGTGTTTGTGCAGTAAAACATCATTTCAAGCAAATCTATCAATTTTTCATTGCTTCATTTATTATGTAAATTCCTCAACTGAATATTTCAGTAATTGGTTAGGACATGAGACCCCCCTCCGCCCTCGCTCCATGTGTCTCTTTCGCACAAAGGCAGCGGTTAGACAGCTCACTGGTGGGAATTACCTTTTGGCTGGCACTAAATAATTTTTATTTCTAATTTATTTCATGACAACGGGCACGAGCAAGAGAGAACCCCCCCCCCACCACCCCCCCCCCCCCACAACACACACACACACACACACACACACACATACACACACCTCAGCCGGCCAAGTGCCTTGTTGGCAATGATTGATTACCCAATATCTAATTAGCTGAGATCCAATCACTTATTATGCAGAGTGCGGGACAAACAAACTGAAGTCAACTGTCAGCCGATTGATTGATGACACTCCCAATCCAGCTTTTGTTTGCTCTAATGTCCCGATGCTTGTTACAACCACCAAAGCTCGCTCGGACAATGCAGTCTGTCACTCTGACGGCCAGTTGCCGGCCCTCCGTCTTTCTCGCCAACGGAAACACTCATTTTTAGTGTTTGTGTGTTTAAAGGTGTGTGTGTGTGTGTGTGTGTGTGTGTGTGTGTGTGTGTGTGTGTGTGTGTGTGTGTGTGTGTGTGTGGACATATATTATTGAAGACAGAGCGAGATTTGTCAGGTTGCTGGCCCTATTAAAGGCAGGTCTCCTCCCCTCACCCTGAGGGCAGGTCAGTTGTTAGCAAAGGGTGAGAGGGGAGAGGAAGCACATCATGATTAAAAACCAAACAATGATGAATGAATCAGGAGGAGGGTTCTTCATCACAATGTCTTTTCTGTTATAAAGGCATTTCTAACCTTTTCTTTTTTCAAATGTATCATACGATTTATATGACATTGTATAAACCAGCAGGTTCAGAGAGACTATATTAGTGATCTTCAAATTTCAAAGATGGAACAAATTGAGCTCCGTAATTGCATAAAATGTACTGATCGAGACATTATAATGAACATAGATGCAACATATTGGCAAACATATAAAACACCATTGCATAAAATCAAAGATTTTGAACTATAGTTATGGATTTAAAAAAAAATTCTTAACAAAATCATCACATAATCACAATTTATGTTTCCAAGGTATAGGTTTAGCCTCTGATAACCATCTGTTTTACATATCCTTCACATTCATTTACTTCCTAAAACTATACATTATATGTGTGATATATATTATATACTATATGGATGGGTTAGTACCCAAGCTGCTCAGAATCTTAAGAAGTCATGGGCCCATTTATTGTGATTGTATAAAAACATTCAATTGCACAGATGTTACCCTGTTTCCTTCAGTGATTTCACAGGGTGAATCTGAGCAATGTTCATGTTACAACCATGTTTTTTATTCTTCATTGAGTCAACATATAAATGTATTACATTTGTGTTGATTCAACAACCTTCTTTTTTCAGCCAGGAACAGCAAACAGCAGAGAAATGACAATTTGACGTCATTAAAAATGTATCGTGACTCAAGGGCCTCAGAGGCTTCCATTAGTAAATAGGGTCAAAAATTCACTCATATGTGCACACACACACACACACACACACACATACACACACACACACACACACACACACAGATATGCTCAAGGAAGATGGCCAGTGAGATCCAGCTGTAATTTATTGTGAGATATTCAGCATCTGATCTCAGTGACAGTCGCCTCTGGCTCCATTCATAAGAGCTAAAACGTCTCTCTTCTAGCTCTGCACGTGTGTGTGTGTGTGTGTGTGTGTGTTGGGGGTGCACATGCATTCATGATTGAGAGCAGTGCACGTTTTCTGGGTGTGCGTAAAGGTCGGACACAGAGACAGCGAGGGTTGAATTCTCTGACATATACATCAAACAAGCGAAGACAGATACCTGGACAGTATTAATCAAAACTTTTCCGTTTTCCAAAGAATTAGTCATTAAATAATTAATCTGGCAGCTACAGGCGGCAGTTAAAGGGGGCTTGTGCCTTCCCGCTGGTTAGAATTAGTCCTTGTCAAGCAGCTAGATTGATATATTTATTATTTATCAGATTAATCATGGCGAGAGACATTAGGATCCACTGTCGAGATCATACCAGTAATAGCATGAGAGGGGGGTGAGATGGAGACGGCAGCAAATAAGAGCAATGGAGAGAGTCAGGTGGCAGCTGTGTGTGGTGATTACAGTGCAAGGTGGTCAAGGGTACACTAGAGGGCCTATACACACACACACACACACACACACACACAATTTTATGAGGGGTGGCCAGCAGGACATGTGTGTAGCCCGGAGCGTTTCGTGTCTCTAAAGCCAGTGCAGCGTAGTGGAGGAAGAGGAGGTGAATTCAAAGATGTCATTGATCCGACGGCCTCCCAGAGGTCACGGCGGGTCCCGGGGTCATTTCTGTTCACGATAAATGTCTGGAGAATACCCCTGAGGGTGTGGTTACTGACCATCTCATATCAAAACAATATCTGTGTCCTTCAATCTCTCATTACACCCCCCGAAACAATCTCCGGAAAACAAAATCTATCGTAGGTCGCCTGTCTGAACATATCCAGTCAGCAAAAAGTAAAGTAGGTTCTCACAATCCCCTTTGTGGGCAGTTGCATGCAGAGAGGATACACAACCTCTGCAATGTGTCAGATATTCTCATTGACTTTATGCAACTTTTTGAATCCGACATTTTTAGTTTTGTTTGAGAGATGATTTTGTTGACATGTAGCCTGTGTTTGGAAATATCCTCATAGAGATGCATATGCAAAAGCTGCTGTAGTACATATGCCAGACCACTAGGTTAGGGTCAAGAACCACAAGCACGGTAGAAGCGCACAGCTCTTCAGTTTCTGCCTCAGGAAACGAGCCAGGGTTAAACAGTATGGATTCCCAACAGGACGTCAATCATATCATACTCTGAGTTGCTTTACATTCAAGTCAAAGTCTTAAATAATCAAACCACCCTCTTATGATTTTACCCCAGTCCTCCTGTGGCCCTGACGTCTAGCCACATTGGGGACGTCTCTGAACCGTTCTCTGCAGAGAACAGCTGCGCTTGCCGTGACGTGCTAATTGAAGCAAAGACGGTGAAATTACTATTCTCCTCTATTCACCTTTCATCTCCTCTCCTTTCATTGTTTTATCTCATAAATGAACGTGGCCAGAACGTTAAGAGGTGGACTCGTACATTTACAGCACATACCACTGAGGCGAAGAGCGAGAGGGCCCCCCCCCACCCCCCCTTCGCACTCTGCACCGGCTAACACTTGCTCGGCTGACACAATCAAAAACGGGTTCATGTCAGTGTGAAAAACCCATTTGTGCTCCAAAACAAAACACATCCTCCACTAATAATGGGCCAAATCGCTGCGTTATCACCAGCCATGCAAAGCAAGACCTCATCAAGACGGCTGCTATAGGCCCAGGTCCCCTCTCTCTATTGGAAAAGGAGGGCACATCAGAATGGGAGAGGAGGGAGGAATAAAAGGGAGGAACTCAGAAGAGGATGCCCCCTTTTGTGGGGAGGAAGAATTCATTTTGCGAGATGATTCGGCTCCAAATCTGCAGGGACTAACCCTTGACATGAAGTCATATTGTGTTGGAGTTTTAGCCCTAAATTCGTACATCAATTATTTACTGTCGACGCCGATTGTATAAGCGTAGGAAATTACAAGGGATGGGTATTTTCTCTCAGGCAGAAAGAATGTGATACAGCGGATACACCCCACCTAATGCGCCGGACCCAGTGTCCGTGCAGCGTCCGAGGGAAGAATTATTTATGCATTAGAAAACTGTGTGCTAGGGCAACACAGAAAAAAGAAAGGCAGACACATTATTTTAAACCTTTCATAACACGCATCAATATTTCAGCAGAAATAAATAAAGGATGGTGGGCTTGTTTGGAGGACAGCTGTAGCTCGCTGCGCTTGGCTAGCTTCAAGGGGGGGCTCTGGGGATGCCACGCATACCAGCCACCAGTAAAACCCCTCCATCTCTTTTTAATCATCCACTTAGAAGAGGGTGACTGGAGGAGCTGTCAAGGTGGGCTCCTTTGACGCTGCGGGATGGATATATGTTGTGGGATGGAGGCAAAAAGAGGAGGGGACGAGTCACTTCTCGCGGCGGAGACAGAAGAAAGAAAAACATGTTGCTTTGTGTTGCTACGTCTGTCACCTTCCGCTTGTACGATGAGTCAATTTCGCTCAGTAACAACACCGGAGTGACCAAAGCCACCTTTCTTGCCCATGTCTATATGGAGAATGTCTGCCTTCTAATTCCACGTGTGTCGGTCAATATGTGGAATGGAGACCTATCCTGGTGTCTCCGAGACTTCACACTCTTTATGTGTGAAACACACAAGAAGGGCAGTGGTGGATTTGGTGTGACCAGCACTCTGTTGTAGATGGTGATGAATGGCAGTGATCACTAACTGGGTCAAACTGGGCTCATATCAGTGTTGTGTCATTTAGATGATTTGGTTTTCTCGCTCGTGTATCCACAGGAGTGTCTAACGTACACCTCATAACCACGATAACAATGTCCGTAGAATTCCTTTGTCTACAGTGTAAAAGCATGGCATTTATTTTTAATCTTAAATTTATTTTGAAAAGGAGTCAGCTTGGGTCTGAAGATTCAGCTAAACTTAACAGATCTCCGTATATATCAACATGCAATCGTTTTTTAATTAGATGATGACTACCTTTGAACTAGTTGGCCTTCATTAAATAACGATGAGATCGGTGAGCACACCGGTCGCCTGACAAGCCGACTTGTGTGAACCCTATGTAAGTACAGTCCACAGAGTATTCAATAAAATAAAATTTGAATTTACAACTGACCTGTGCCTTAATGGACAAGATATTCATGAAAATGAAATACTATTAAACAGCCTTCATTTGAAATGTGTCTGTAATCAACACATCGAAAAAGTTGATGGTGTAAAGTTGATGTAGTACTTGTAGGCAACTTCTGCTCAACATGCAACATTCAGCACACAGTCAATTCAAAGTGACGGTTTATTATAGAACTGTCTGAGGACGACTCACCAAATAACACAGAATCATTCTGACGTAACTCCAGATACAAAGATGCAGGTTATTTCTGGGAATGGGAAGGTCAGTGAAACGGACTGATGATTAATCGTTGTTGATGGGCTGATGGAGATAGAGACGTGGAGATGCAAAGTGATAGAGAGAGAGAGAGAGAGAGAGAGAGAGAGAGAGAGAGAGACAGACTCTGGGTGTCTTTCCCCAGGTGCTGAGTACAGTGCACAACAAGAGCTGCTGGCTGCGATTGCACAAACACCTTTTGCATCCAATTACATTTGGTCTTGATTACTCCAGCGCTGATGCATGTTCCGCCGCTCACCCCTTGACAACTTTAAAGGCTTCGCCAACCCAGTGTCCCTGTTTTTGTTTATCAAGTTCGTAAAGAAAGAGAGAGAGAGAGAGAGAGAGAGAGACTCTGGGTGTCTTTCCCCAGGTGCTGAGTACAGTGCACAACAAGAGCTGCTGGCTGTGATTGCACAAACACCTTTTGCATCCAATTACATTTGGTCTTGATTACTCCAGCGCTGATGCATGTTCCGCCGCTCACCCCTTGACAACTTTAAAGGCTTCGCCAACCCAGTGTCCCTGTTTTTGTTTATCAAGTTCGTAATTACTGCCGAGCAAATGTGTTGCTAAGTCATTACATAACGCTCTGAAAAATTCTTGTCGGGTAAAAGGGAAACATCGGTGAGTTAATAGTCAAATTGATTGCAGTGCCATGTCTACCGTTTCTCTTTGCAACACAATCATTCTGTCCTTTGATTTGTTCCCCCTGCATTTGGAGGAAAGGGGAAAAAAATCAATTCTCCCAGGAAGGAGAGAGAGAGAGAGAGAGAGAGAGAGAGAGAAAGAGAGAGCTTCTGTTGCAGGACAAGGTGTAATGTGTTCTATTACAATCCCAATTGAGCCAGCAGGATGCTAAATTAAAGCTCATTTAAACGGTGCAGTGCACAGCGAATCCAAACCAAGTCTCCATGGCTGTTAGGGATGTGTGTGTGTGTGTGTGTGTGTGTGTGTGTGTGTGTGTGTGTGTGTGTGTGTGTTGGTTTCAGTATATGTGTGAACACCCATCAGACTGAGTTTGTCTCCTCCTGCCCTCCTCTCATGTGTGTGCACCTGCATAGGGAGCTATAGGGGTTGTGGGAATATGGGATTGTGAGTATTTTCCCCTCCCTCTCCACACTGACACATCTTAAAGGTCAAAACTCCTCGAGGAAATCCAGAGCAAAGGAAGGCCAACAGGACTCTGTCCAGTCGGTGCGTCTGACAGCCGTGAGCGCCGGTTAGCCTCGGCAGCAGGAAGACTTTCACAGAGAGGGATGCATTTACATCATCGATTAGCTGAAGTGTATCGCTGTAAATATCAAACAACAAGAGGAGGTGGAGAATGTGACATCGATCCTGTCGTTTTATTACATCTCGTACCATAGTGGAGAAGTAAAAGAAACTTCTCATAGACATCAGCATCATTTAGAGTGAAGTAATAAACAGGAATGACATATATTTCAGAAACCTCATTCTGCATTCTAAAATATATGGGGTTAGATTAAAGGTCCAGTGTGTAAGATTTAGGCGCCGCCAGGTTTTTAATAGCAAGGAATGGACAAACTAAAGATTTTTGAATTGTATTGATAAATGAAGGCTACCATGGGTTTTCAGATAGAATTGGAAGTGGACGGTGAGCTGAGGGATGTTAAGGTGCTACATGCAACTTAGAGGTGCAGTGTGTAAGATTTGGTGCCATCTACAGGTGAGTGTGCATGTTGTATCCATCAGCTCACCCTCACCCTTCTCAACATGCAGGAGAACCTGTGGTAGACTTCAGTTGTCATTACAACTCAAAAGATGTGCAACTGTAAAAACATGATGGCCCCCAAACAGAGGATCCACTTCTCATTTAAATATACCTTAATGAGCTCATTTAAGGCTAATGGACAAAAAAAATGCATTTAGGTGATTAGAAATTCATGAAAATGTCAGTATGTAATTGTTTTGCAATACTATTGAAAGTGACACAAATGACCACACAGCACTTTTAATGTATCAGCGGTCCCATAAGCTTATACAGACAAAAAATCTATCATTTTCTTTTTTCAGCAGTGGACATGGAGGCCTCCACAACAGTCTCTTTGAGCAGCCTCTTCTTTTCATCTTTAAAAAAAAAGAAAAAAAAATTCTGCCCTTCTCACACAAGCCAATTGGATCAGCGGTGCTTATCACAGGCAGAGGCAGGTCTTCTCTGAATATAAAACATTTGTACTACTGCGCTCTAGGGATTCAGTAAAGGCAGCGAATCCACCCCCCCCCCCCCCCCCCCCCTCCCCACCTCA
>JAFBJT010108543.1:81462-93962 GCA_016785325.1 Chascanopsetta lugubris
AGTGGGGGGGCCCCCCCCCGGCCCCCCCCCCCCCCCCCTGACCCCATCCCCTGGCACACACCACTCTACCACTAACTATTAATTTTCAATTAAAACCACCATGAAGTGCACTGCCTCTGGGGCATTAGACAAAGTCAAGCCACCATCATCTGGCAGTCTCCTCCCCCCTTCATCACTCCCTCCGCCATCGCCATGGCACCAGCACAAAGCACAAGCACAGGTTTGTCAGTCATGGCCGCCCTCAGTGACACTTTTTAACCCCGCGCAGATCATCGGCTGAAAATTACACGCTCATAAAAGAAATGACCTGAGTGGAATGGGAACAGAAGGTGCCCAGAGGAAAAGATGGAGGCCTCCCTGTGCGATGTGGTGCCGGTGTGGGAGCGTCAGACTCCCCCTCCTTCCTCCGCTCTCTCTTACCAGTCAGAAAATAATAAAGCCATTCCACTGTCTGCTGAAAACCTACTCAACTGCCCCTTAACAACTCCCACACATGGATAACTAGTGTTTCCAAAGAGCCAAACACAAAACAGGAGGCGCACGCATCAGCACCAGTCATTAGTCATCACACACACACACACACACACACACACACACTGTTCCACAAGCACAATTCACCAGCCACTTAGTTCTGCCTGCAAATAAAGAAATAAATAAAAAGAGCCCAAATAAGGTATAATGAGCGGGTAGGGCTCTTTATTATTATTTTTCTTTTTATTCCCAGGCAAAGCTGATCACATGATATGTTGCTTATAAGGCTGGAGTGCGGAGACCATTACGGACCGGTGATTATATAAGTGGCTTTGCAAGGCAGCACCATTTTAATAAACCGGACTTAAGCGCCGGGGGTATCCATGGCAACTTGCCTGGCACAGTGCATTCAGAAAATCCCTAATGAAATGCCTATTAAGTGGCTGATAATGACAGTGTCCAAATATATTTGCATATGTGTTCCACTGCCAGGATGAAGGGTGGTGGAGAGGTGGTGGGGCGGGCTGATTACTGCAATCATCATAATAATACAAAATGGGAATTTCTTTTGTTTGTTGTTTGGACCATTTGGGGGAAATGTCCCATTTCAAACCCAGTGAATGAGATTTAAAAGTAGGCCCAGGTTGGTTTTAATAAAACTAATATATGAGGCAAAAAGAAGCCGTTCTGTTGGGTGTGAACTGAGGCCTCATCGGCTCCTCTGGGAGTCTCCACATGTGACTTCCATTTGCGACTTTGGCTGAGAGCCCAACAGGACATCCCTGAGAGAGTGTTTGCTTGACTCAATATCAACAGCCCCAGTAAGCAGCAGGGAGGAGGTGGGTGGCGGCGGCAGCAGTGCAGTGGGTGGGGGCACCGGGGCCCTCTCCCTCTCGCTCTCTCTCGCTCTCTCTCTCTCTCGCTCTGCAGCCAAGCCCCAGCCTCAGGTTCCTGTTGAAAAATAAACGGGCCCGTGCGTTCTCCGGGCCCAGTAATATCAACACGCCGGCTGAGGAGCCACGTATAAGCACTCAGCAGTGTTCCGCTGGTGCCTCTCCAAAAGGCATAATGATACCTGCACCTCCCCTCCAGCTGCCGCCGCCGCCGCCGCCGCCGCCGCTCGGCGCAGACAGCAGGCGGGCGGGAATTAAAGTATACATTACAGCAGAAAAATAAAAAGAGATCGAAATGACAGAAGTCAGACGGTTCAAGCTGACCGGGCCCCTTGAAGCCGAGGAGCTTGTAGACTAGCGACAGACACTCCAGGTTCAATTGGCCCCTCCTATGCCCACCGCCTCCTATTTTGCCACAGCCGCCACCAATGCCCCACCCCCTCCCCTCACTTAAAAAAGAAAGAAAAATAGCTCGTCTTCAAAAGCGCATTGGAATAAACGAGTTGCTGAAATCAAAGGCTGCGCTGAGCCGGTAGATTTAAACAAGCAAGCGCGGCTCACAGCGGTTTACCTGTTATACGGCAGATTGGAATGAGATGAAAGAGCAGAATATGTCTCTTTTCACAGCAGTGGATACCGTCATGAGGGGAACGCGGCCGCACTTTGAATTACATTCCTATTTAGAGAAATGTCGCTCAGTTGTTGTTCGGACGTCATGAAGTAATCCACCAACTTCCTCTTTGCCGTGAATCTAAATCCCATTTATGACATTTGTGATCTGCGGCCTCTCCCACATCTCCACCGCTGCCTTGAAGCCGAGGAGCTTGTAGACTAGCGACAGACACTCCAGGTTCAATTGGCCCCTCCTATGCCCACCGCCTCCTATTTTGCCACAGCCGCCACCAATGCCCCCCCCCCCCCCCCCCCCTAAAAAAAAAAAAAAAAAAAGCTCGTCTTCAAAAGCGCATTGGAATAAACGAGTTGCTGAAATCAAAGGCTGCGCTGAGCCGGTAGATTTAAACAAGCAAGCGCGGCTCACAGCGGTTTACCTGTTATACGGCAGATTGGAATGAGATGAAAGAGCAGAATATGTCTCTTTTCACAGCAGTGGATACCGTCATGAGGGGAACGCGGCCGCACTTTGAATTACATTCCTATTTAGAGAAATGTCGCTCAGTTGTTGTTCGGACGTCATGAAGTAATCCACCAACTTCCTCTTTGCCGTGAATCTAAATCCCATTTATGACATTTGTGATCTGCGGCCTCTCCCACATCTCCACCTCTGCCAAAGTCATTATCCATCCCAGAAGCCACGGCTGCACAGATGAGTGGCAGCGAGACGAGCTCCAGTGACAGTCAAAAGAGCAACAACACCTGCGCAGGCCGGGCAACAGCTGCAGTCGGGGGTCCGAGGGAGGATTTTGTCAGTAGTGAAAAGGACAAATCAAACACTGACTTGGATAAGAGGGACATTTGGGTTTGGTCTACAGGAGCAGTGTGGAGCACAGACCTCACATTCCTGTGATTACCTTGGCCTTCTTACCTACTGCTGACAGAGGCTGCCCATTCATGACTAAACACCATTCAGCGAGACACCAACTACACCCAAAAACTCAGATGAATTCGGGAAAATGGCATTCCAGCAAAGAATAATAAACTCATTATATGGACATTTCAAACTTCTATTCTCCACACTGCTGCGGCTAATTCAAACCTAATTTTTACTAGCCACTAATTTGAGGGAGAAGGGGGGGGGGGGTAGGAATTCCATCTGGAGGTAATTCATTGTGTGGAACTGAGCCCAGTAGAGGCTATGAATCCCCCCCCACCCCCCCCGCTTAAAAAAATGAAGACAGACAGGACATGGAGAAGGAGCTACTTAGGTGAGCGGCTCTTCCGGAGCACTGGAACAACACTCCACTCACCACTGCGCAGACACAGGGCTGCAGGGTGGAGGCGCTGCAGACTGATAAAGACGAGGGGGAACGATTTCCAGGAAAACATCTTTCAAAGGTTCGAAAAGTCAGCTGCACCGGTGGAGGACTTACCAAAGAGCCAGAGATGGGGGTGGAGGCAAAAGGAAGTGTGTGTGTGTGTGTGTGTGTGCACAGGGGTAATTTCGACTGTAGTTAGGTGTTGCGCCCACTCGGAGACTGAAGGGTTTATGGGGGACGTCTCCCTCTGGAGTGACCAGCTCCATCTGGGCTGCCTAAGTGGGCCGCCCAATAAATGGCACCAATGATCTGCAGTTTCAAAGCAGCGAGTAAAGGGTATCCAGCTGTATCGGTTTCACCCTATGGATGCAAAGTTAGCCAGGAAGAGTTTCTGGGGGGGGGCAGATTTGAGTGATTCATCTTGATGAAATTGAAATGTAAAGTTTGGATCCCTGCAGGAGAACACAGATAGAGAAACTCCCCCCCATCCCTCCCCAACGCCACCAGCTGCCCCGCTCCCCACTCTCCATCCTGTGCCACCCCTCCGACACTTAATGTGTTTTCCAAATGAAAATAAACGGAGTCCAACCAGTGGAAGGCAGACACACTCGGGCAATATGAGATCAAATAAAGGCCTCTGTGGCGCTGAAAGGAGGGATGAAATGGCTTCTGAGGGGGAGATGTAGCGAGTAATAAAATTACTCCTTTATATCTCCCTAAACAGCACATGTTCCCCTGGAGTGGGCGAGGGCTTCACTTTTGGTCAAAGACAAGTATGCGAGTGGCAATTTTTTCGCCAGCGGGGGGAAGATTCCCAGATACACTTCTCCCAGACTTGTCGTGCGGCAATTTTCTCAAAAAACTATTTCGGCAACAAGTTAAGCGGAACTTTGGAAGTTTCCGCTTTGATGATGTGCCGGCACACGCTGTCACTGAAAGGTATGTTCCATTAAACTGGAACAGCAAGATGATTCATAAGCCTATTGCTTTTCAATGAGTTCAAACTAGGCGGAAATGTACGGCTATTTTACGTGAACACACGCGGGGTTGACTTGAAAATGACCGTGATGGACCACAAACACAGTGAATCATCTTCGGGATGAAAAACGTCGCCACTTGGAAATTGGTTAGCTATTCCAGTTCTACAAGCACTATTCCATTTGGCATTGGGGAGAGGGGGTGACGACATAAATATGAATCGGACTACTTAAAATCAATGTGGAAATGATTTGTATTCTGAAAAAGCCGCTCACAATAACATTCGGATGGACTTTTTTTTTTTTACAGAAGGACAATATTAGAGGAAATTTGGAATTGGAGAGAATACATTATAATTCATTATACAGCAGCTATTAAACCTTCAGTCAAATGGTTTAGCGGAAGGATCGAGCCACTTATCAGACGCACTCGCCGCCGTTAAAAGCTGTCCGCGTTCAGTGCTCTGAGTGGCAAAAATGATTTGGAAAAATAGGACGAGATGTTCAATTTATCAAAACAGATGCAGCTGGAAGGGACTTCAGACGAATCGGAGGTTGTAATTGTTTGTTACGGGACTGCAATTTAGGGAATCTGGAGAAATAGGAAGTTCAGCGACACCATTTTGAGAAGTTATCAAAAGGAGAGGTCCCACAGAAATCGCAATTGAAGAAAAAAGTGTCTCCGATGGCGGACTGGTGTAACCGTGCATTCACCAGCGATGTTCTCTTGATGAGGTTAATCTATGAAATCAGCCACAGATGCGCACAAACGATCCCGCTTTGGGTTTGTTTTACGCCGTCGTGTCGGCGTGTAATTATGTGGTTTACACCACGACAGACGATGTTTGCGCCGCGGCTTCGAACGACTTTCTCTTCGTCTCGGTGAAAACCTGCAAGACGGTCGTTTACAAACGTGCGCACGTGGAGGGCAGATTCATTAAAGAGCTCGCGGCACGAGAGCCCCCCAAAAATAGTGCATCCGTGGCCCTAAGTGCTTTTCAAGACCTCATCGCGGGGCTGACTCTTTGATTTACAACGCACCACCTTATTATACTTGGCACCAACACTTTTGCATACTTGGGAAACATCATTAACTTTCTCTCTCTGCCGTCGTGCTTTTTTTCGTTCCTGCGTCGCAGCCTGTTCTCGTCCACTGAGGAAGACTAATGGCGAGCGGGATGTTTCTGACAGCTTAAAAGTGCCCGTCAGTGGGCTGCGAGACGTCCCCCCGTACATCCAGCCACGAAGCTTCCCAAACAAACAGCAGGCTCCGCTTCAAATACATAGCGGGACTCTTAGGTAATCTTCCCCTTTGTTCACTCTCGCCGAGCCTCGGTGACTAACCTCGATCCTTCCGCCGTTCCACCTCCAGCCTTCGAGCTGACAACACTTAACTGCGCCACTCCAGAGATGAATGGCAATTAGAATGATCTGGAAATACGCACATGGCACTGTCTTCACGTGCGGTGGCCATTGTACCGAGTGGGAAACAGAGTGGAGGCAGCACAAGGTGTCTTTTGTTTAGGGGACGGGACAAATCTGAGGTTTCCCTTTTTGGACATTCAATATCCTGCAAGGTAACAAACGCAGTTACAGTAGTCTAGTGTCTGGCTCTTTCTTTTTTTTCTTTGAAGCAGAGGGGGGGGGGGGCAGAGGGGCAGAGGGGCGGAGAGCAGAGGGGAGGGGCGGAGGGGCGGAGGGGCAGAGGGGTGGAGGGGCGGAGGGGCAGAGGGGCGGAGGGGCGGAGGGGCTGCTACGTGTGTCTGTGAATTGTTGCATGCTTCATAGCCAATTGCTGTGCGGCTTGCGTGAGCCCCTTCCAACAAAGCCTGGGAAATCAATCAATCTGCTGGGAGAGAAATACATCTAATGCCAGATGTGGCACTTAAAAGAAGAAAAAAAATGGGGGGGGACTTAAAAAGACATGCTTGTATTAGGGACCAAACAAGCATAAAACCATGTTGAAATGAGATATTTATTAAAAGTGAATCAAGCTGTCAAAGCGCTACCTACTCCTCTTTGAAAGTGTTATTATAGGTGCCTTCACCAAGTGTGTAAATGTCTTACTCGGAAATATATCTCCACTATTTACTTTACAAGTTGCCAAGGAGAATGAAAGACAAATGTTTCATTAGCAGGTGACTTTTTTTTTGGTTCTTTTACAAGTCTCCAGTAGTTCCGCCTCTTGACACATATACGTGCACTGGTGCATACGCTGAATATAATTATAAATGCGAGCCTTGCTATAGGGAGCTGAACTTTTCACACCTTTCAAAGCCACAAAATTGGATGGTTTTGTGGTCGTGCAGCTGCCGCTCCACGCTAATGCAAGGCGGTGTCATATGAAAAATATTCCTCTCCCCAAACCACAGGGCTGGTCATTAATGAAACACAGGCTGCACAGTGAGGTCATGCAGAGTCTAGATTTCAGCAGCCACACTTAAAAACCGCTCAGAGAGAATAGAGAAACATGAACACAAATCAGATTCCAGCTCCAAGGACGGGGGGAAAATAAATAAATAGAGAAAGGCGCTGGCCCCTCTCACATTTTCCCCCCGCGCTCTGCAAACAACCGTCAACTGCAGCTCAGAAACAGCTCACAATGAGAGCAGACTAAACAATCGGGTCCCGGCCAAGGAAAATGCTAAGCAACTCTATGCACACAGGATGTTTCACCCTAATTGCCAACTATCAAATCTCACAATGGAATCTATCCATTTGGCAAAATCTTCACAGTGAACTTGGCGATGCACTTTTTTTTGGGGGCCTTTTTTATTTAAAAAAAAAAATGTTTAGGTGTCAACTTTTTGTGATGAAAAGTCTGAAAAAAAACCTTCCTTTCTACCTCGGATTTGCTGGGGTTTATTGAGCTTACGGAAAACTGGCACTAATGTGTGCCGAGAGGAAGAAAAAAAGCTGTCTTAGATAAAGGGTGCTGGGGGTCTTGTAAACGCGTGAATCCTCGGCATTGAGATAAATAGACTAAATAGGTCTATGAAGATGTGCAGAGGGAAGGAAGGGAGAAGGTAGGGGGGTCTGAGCCGGACCCCGGTGGGCACGGGAGCGCGACTGGGACTCGGGAACTCCAGCGGTCAGCGGGAGAGCCGGGCGCTGAACAGGAAACTCACGGACGGCCTCTGCCGTGCCGCATGTGGCACGGAGCTTTCCAGCCGGTCAGAGACCCCACGACTTCAAACAGCCAAAATAGCAGCACATTCATGAAACAGAACAGAACTACTGGGAATTAAAGAAGGCAGGCGGGGGGGAGAAAAAAACATACACACACTCACAGACACACACACCCACACACACACACACACCCACCCACACACACACACACACACAAAGGTAGCAGGCCTCGACAGCAGATGGTAAAATTAACATTTCAACAGTTCCTTCCTTTCATGTAGGTCTCGGCAGAAGTTTTTCTTTTTTTGAGAGGGAGAGAGAGAGAGAGAGAGAGAGAGACAGAGAGAGAGAGAGGGGGCTTAGGTTTCTTTAGGGGAGATACAGTGGTGTGGAAGGCATCTGGAAAAGGGGAAGAGGAATATTGGCTTATTGCTCCTGATGGTCCACCACTATGAAAAATTAAAGAGGTCTGTTTTGCAGGTTTCCCTCTGGAGTGCCCTCTAAGCCACGCTATGGAAACATCATCTGGGTCAATTATACGCCAAAGAACACCTGGTGATTAAAGTAAATACTATTCCTCATTTTTATTTGGCTTTTCAAAGCCCGGCGCTCTGCGGTCACTCCTTTTCATGCCCCCCATTTTTAAAAACCTTTGACGTTCACTACAGCTACTTGTCAGATTTCATTTTGAAGTCCTGATGCACACTTCGAAAAAAGGGCAATGTTGGAGATGTTATCGCGGGGACGCCGAGGCATCTCTTCAGAAAGACCCAAACAATGGACAGCCTCTCTCCTTCCCAACCCTGTCCAATGGAGCGTCTCAGTAGTCCCCATTAATTTGGACACAGTTCTGGCTAAATTACATGTGTTCCACCTCTGTGACATTTTAAATGCAATTAAAAGCTGGTTATGGAAGTGTGCGCGGACTTCCCTGTGATGAAGGGAAATCACCGACGTGATTAACATGCAAACGAGCTCACGCTGGCAGACTAGATTGGGGTTTGAAAACCTCAATTACTTTTGTGTGATTATCTATTTACCAGTACACAGATTTCCATTTCTCATCTCCAGCCGCGTCCCCCCATGCACGAGCTCCAATCATACGCGCCGCACCTTTATTTATGATGCGCGTGACGCCGACAAGCGAGCCCCCGGTTATTTTTCACTGTGATGTATCGCATCTTTTACAGGTCGCTCAGCGGGGGGGGGGGGGGGGGGCGGGGGGGGGGGGGGGGGGGGGCGTAAGCAACGGCTGAAGCTTTCGCTTTGCCAGCACTTAATATGATCTTGACCCCGCACCTGCCCTGCACACCCCCAATCAATCCATCCAACCCCTGTTTAAGCTCAGTATTATCACCCCCCCCCGCCCCCCCTTCCTCCTCCCAGTGAGAGCAATACACAAAGGGCAGTCATTTGTCCCCTTCAAATGAATTTTGTGCTTTCATATTTTCTTACTCATTTTGAAACTACAAAACAATTACAGCCTGTAAACTGTATGACCGTGTGTGTGTGTGTGTGTGTGTGTGTGTGTGTGTGTGTGTGTGTGTGTGGTGACTATATCAAGCGGAACTTCAGATTAAGGTGTGGATTTAAATCAAGCGCTGCAGGCCCTATAGTACGAATTATCTTGTTGATGTAATTACGGAACTAGCCCCCTGCAGCAGAGCAGGAATGCAATTTAATCATTTTAAACGGCTGAATAGTGACACACATACATATATATATATATATGTATACATGTATTTTTTGTTAAAATGTAAATTATACTCAGGATACATTACACCTTCATAGAAAACCTCTGACACTGTTCAAAGGGTCATGAAACATGGAGCAAAAAGGAGAGAATTAACGCACTGTACAGCGCACGCCGATGTGCACTTGCTTTTTAACTGTTTCATCTGAAGTGCAGCGTTTCCTTTTTTTAAGTAGAACAGTGGATGGGTTTTATTGTTTGCCAGTGTTCCTGCCCGTTTCCCGGTGCCCCAAGAGAAAAAGGGAAAGGCGCACACACGCACACACACACACACACACACACACACACACACACACTATCTGTAGCAGAGCCAGGATTCTCACATAGTGCCCATGCAGCATACATAAAACATGCCCTGTTGCTTCAGCTGGAGCAAGAAGGAAAACAGTGCCATCAAGTGAAATTTCTGAGGATTCCTCAGCAGATAGATCCATCACCTTATCAAACTGATAGAGGGAGCGAGACGCATTTTACAGTCAGGACTATTTAAAAAGCCACGGAGTGATCTGATATTTCTACACTGGATGGGAACATCAGACAGATGAGTACCACCGACGACACGTCCGTCAAGAGATGAGAGAAGAAATGAACATGAAGTCTTTGACGACTTCCACCTTCACACTCCGGCTCATGGCCCCTCAGGAACAAGAGGGAACCTTTACTAGCATTTGAACTGTGAGGCCCAAACCTTACAGCAGCGGCATGAGGCTGCTCGTGTTGGGTGGAGGATTATAAACAGGCAGTGGATGAAGCATACCGAGTGAGTGAAACTGATGGTGACAGCTGGAATCATGAGAGATGGAGAATAAAAGACAGAGAGAGAGAGAGAGGGGCAGAGAGAGAGAGAAGGGAAAAGCTTAGATAATGGTAGATAATGGACAATTAACTCGGGCTAGTATGGTGCCGGCTGCAATGAATAGCAGCTTGTGCCGCAGCAAGTCCCCGATCACCACTCAGTCATATTCACAGTGGGAATAGAGGCGCTATCAAGCTGCAGGCTCCGGCGTGCCGGGCCTCGGAGGTGTACCGCGTCGCATTAGCCGTCCCTACAATGCCTTCAAACAATGCGCCCAACCAACAAAGTGTCCCAAAGTGCCGACGCAAGCACTCAGCCCACGGGAAGAGTGGCGTTGCTCTAACCTTGTCCATTGTTTCATGTCCTTTTGCCATCAAAATAAAGCCAGGGAGCCGTGAATCCGTTTTTTTAATCGCGTGCTGCCATTCCTGGTGGCAGACATCCGAAATTAGCATAATTAAACCTATATAAAAGCTAATTGCATAAATAAATGAGTGAATGTCACCAGTGTGCATCACAGAAACAATGTGATGCGCTCCTATCGGGGGTCTCAGAAGTGTTTTAACTGCCCCCCCCCACCACCACCCCCTGAGCGCCATCTAAATCTATTGATCTGTGAAACACCAGGGGGACCCAGGGGAGGCAATTCACTTAATATCATACATCTAATGATGAGATGAATAACGATTATACCATTTGGTAATTAAACGTCTTACAAACCATTTAACTGACTGCGCGTCAGGGAGGGGTCGCTGGAGGTCGCCGCGATTGTTTTTCATTTTCTCTGCGCGGCGCACAAGCAAAGAGACGCAGGCGGGAGGTACACAGACAGCAGGGGGGGGGCGGGGGGCGGGGGGCACGGGGGGGGCAGGAAAACAGTGGATGATACAATACAGAAAACACACTAATGCTGTTGAGAGCTGTGGTGGAGCTCATGCTTCACGCCGTCAGAACATGACAGGTAAACACTGGAGATGGGATGAAGGGAAAGCATGGATTTGCATTCACACTCACATTAAGGCCTTTCTCATAAACGTTTATATAATAATATAAAACACACTAATGCTGTTAAGAGCTGTGGTGGAGCTCATGCTTCACGCCGTCAGAACATGACAGGTAAACACTGGAGATGGGATGAAGGGAAAGCATGGATTTGCATTCACACTCACATTAAGGCCTTTCTCATAAACGTTTATATAATAATATAACATGAAGAGGATCATGTGAACGATGCTCGTGTTTGTAAACACGCATCCTCCGTCTGCTGGGATGTGGTGGAGATAAACGCACATAACATCCCCCTTTATAACAAATAAACAATAATGTCCCAATACGCAAAAACATAAGTAACCTTAAAGGTGCAGTGTGTACGATTTGGTGACCTCCAGAGGTGAAGTTGCGTGTTGTATCCGTCACCTCACCCTCACCCTTCGGATCATGTAGGAGAACCTCTGATAGAGTTTTCATTCAAACTCAAAAACTGTTCAGCTCCTCCACTTTTACTACTGAAAAACATGGCGGCTGCCATAGAGCGGACCCCCCCCCCTCATCTAAATATACATTAATGGCCTCATTTTAAGGTAATGGGGAAGAAATACAACATTTACATGAAAAAGAAATGATGAAAATATCAGTAACTGCTTTGTAATATTTTTTTCGAACTAAAAAATGACCAAAATACCACACACTGCACCTTTAAAAAGTTCAAAAAGGTTTAGAGGTCATATCCACATCAACGTCCGGTCAAATTCCAGAAGTGTCCCCTCAGTTCCCCATTGGACGTCTCACAATCCCATTCCTTTGGAGCCTGATCCCGCACATGAATGTGCAGGACCTTATTTCCAACAGAGGGATGTGTGTCAGGCTCCTGCCTCCTTATTGAAAGATAGCGAGTAAACATTGTCTTTCCAAAAAGAGGGACAGGATTAAAAGCCTGCCTGCCCCATTGAGGGCGAACAGTATGTGCACAGAGAATGGGAACAATGGGCAAATGGAGGACGCTATCAAAAGGGTCCAATGTCTGCCGTGATGAATATGTGCGAGATTATAACCCATTCCATCATTTCCATAATGTAAAAACTCTCTTCCTCTTCTTCTTCTTCTTCACCCCCGCCGACTATTCACTAAATAAATGAGGAAACTATCGCCCCGCGCGGAAATATCCCACAAAAGGCGAAAGGGAAGCAGACGGAGTTTTGAATGACCCCTCGTGCCTTTGACAAAGCGGCCGCTGTCCGGACACATTCGGAGGCAGTGGAGTGAGTAAGACCTGGAGGAGTATTTATCACCGGGGCACAATGCAAATGTATTACCATGTCATCAATACCACTACGGTGCCGAACGGGAGCTCGGGGGAGGGGGGGGGTCTCATAAAATGCAAAGGTGGAAATATGAAAGTGGCGGGGTGGTCTTAAACTGAGGGGATCATTCATTGAACACTGGTGTAAAAAGCTTTAGAGTCCAGCCTCCTGTTCGAGCAATATGCTAACTAGCCCGGCTAATAAGTCGCACCTGTGCAGGAGCACATGAATAAAGCGGACGGACAAA
>JAFBJT010108543.1:96462-104809 GCA_016785325.1 Chascanopsetta lugubris
TGTGTGTGTCAGTGTGTGTTTTTCCACACTGACACACACACACACACACTTGGATGCTCTCTGCCCATTTCGCCTCCAACCAGGTAGTAACAGTTGCGCTGTGGAGGCCTGTGGTTTCATGATGTGGAAGTCAGATTCCACAGCTCTTGCAAGGTTCCGCCGCCTGTATCCCTTTTCAAGCAGCGATCAAATGATCATTACGAACAAAGGAGCTTGGCTTGTTGCCTCTGGAGTAAAAGCTTTTTCAGTGGCTGTGACCATGTGGTTTGATTTGAAACTTTTACTTGGAAGAGGAAGAAAAGGTAAAAGGAGGAGGAGGGAAGATGGAGACAAGGTGTAATACAGAAGAGGAAGTCACTGATTGTTAAAGAGCGTTATGGTATAAAACGTCAATTTCAAAATAGATGGATGGACTTAAGATGTGACTTCAGCAACTTGGTCTGTCTCAAAGTGTAACACTGAGGGCAGTATATTCATTTAATTTAAATAAGCTCCTGTATATCTTATTTAAACATGTCACAGATTCAGAGCTTCCGACTGTTGCCATGATTATCAAACTCCAAGTTATATTTCAATGCTGGGTTTTTATTATTATGCTAATGATTATTATTATATATGCACCCTCCAACAAAAAAGATCCAAGCTCATAAAATAAAAAAATAATAATTCATCAATATTCATTATGCATCAAGGTCAGTTATTATTCATTATTCTCTGACAAGGACATTTGATCTCAGGGGTAGTTACGGACGTCACGTGAGGCAGAGTGAGGCAGTGACACATGTAACACGTCAGGCAGAGAGGTTTGAAACCACGTCAGCAGACGGAGAAGAGCTGATACAACTGGGGTGGATTCCAGATTTGTGAGGATGGACCAAACAAGTCACACTGAACAGCACAAAAAGTACTGAATATCTTCATGGACTGCAAATATTTATAAAAAAGACAATATGAGCATAATGTGAGGGAGTGACAGCACTAAGACTTGCCTCGCAATAGCATAGACCTAAGATGGATGTTCGCTGTAAGGCAATACACAGTCCCGGAGATAAACACAGCCCATTGGTGGGTTGTACATTTAGTCCATAATGACAATATCCCTATAAAGCGCTGCTCTGTGAAGGGCTAACATAAACAAAGGGCTCCATGCGCCGGCTGAAAAATTAGGCTGCGTGACAGTTTGGCGATAACACCAAGTTCAATCTGTCAAGACGAGCGGCATTCAGACCTGGGGAGAAGAATGCATGACTGTGTGCGACTGATTCATTGGACACGATCACCTGCAAACGAAGCCACTCATAATTCTTCCCACCTGAAATGAGGAGTTCAAACCGGTGTCAGGCGGCTCTGATGTCATGCCTGCCTCGGGTTGGGTTTCACAATAATCTCCGCGCACTTGGCGCCGTGCCATCGCGTCCAGCTTCTGCACCCAAGATTTCTCCAATTAAATTGTGTGTGTGTGTGGAAGGGAGGGGGGGTAACACGTGAAACACGAGATCCCCGCTCGTTTATAGAAATTAAGCCGGCGCATGCAGCATTCGCAATCAGTCATCTCTAATATGAGGCGGACACATAGGGAAATACCTGAGGGGCCCCAGTGTACGGCGGGGCCACCCCCTCTCAGGGCAAATTCACCCTTCGTCCAGTGATATCTTCCAAAAATCACATTCTTCTGCAGAATCGCACAAAGCTCTGGAATGTTAGCGGCAACTGGATGAAATATAGAGCGAGGCAAAAAGAGGGATCGCTTATCCAGAGCCGGGCAGATCAATAGACCGATTGAGCCTCTTTATATTCCTTACGCAACGATGGCGATCCTCATTCCCGCCTCTCCCTCCATTCTCATGGCAACTGTGCTCTCTGGACAAACACTCTCCGAGCAATCTCCTTTTCTTTCCTCCCACCCTCCTCTCCACATCACCCTCTTGTTTTTCTCTTCCATCCCCCACTCGTTTTTCTTTTATGTCAGAATTGTGCAAGATAAACGTCTGACAGCCGCTAAGGAAAGACTGGAACTACCAGGTTTCACACGAGGTGTTCCCACCCACGGAAAACACAGGGAGCCATCAGGTGAGGAAAACATTTCCTCAGCGGAAATATTGTAAGCACATTTCCGGAGTCTATTCGGAAGAAGTGGGACGGCCCCTAATCCTGGAGAGATCAGCGAAAGGGCACGACGTCATCGGTCGGTCCACTTTTGCTTCAGTTTGCTCGCAGCATGACACCAGCAGACCCCAAACCCAACCTCATTAAACTGAAATATGGAAACTTGGGGAACTTCCAGAAACTCCTCTCCCTCCCTTCTCTTGCCTAAGTGAGAAGACATAACAGTGGACCATAAAGAGGGGCGCACGAGAACGGCACAGATCCTCAGGACCCAGAGCGAAAGGAAGCAAGGCAAGGGAAAGTAAACCTTTGATGAGTAAGACTTTTTTTGTGAAGCGAAGGGGCTTAACTTTAAAATATTCTGGGTGGCAGTGAATGGGGGATTGACCAATGGCCCTGATCTCAGCCACACACTGGGGCACGGGGGTTAATGGTGGATAAAGATTAGAAAAAAAGACAGGGGGTTTGCTTGGCCTGCTTTGCCTGATCTCCACATCCCCACCCGCCAGTTCTCACCTTCCCCACCGATCCCACATCGGCCAGACAATGGAGGCTACCAATGGGGAATGATCCCAGTGCCTTTGATTCAAGGCTCTACCCCCTGGGCGACTCCTCCGAGTGCCCAGGGTAAAGACCCGTTGAGCCCCCCCCCCCCCCCCCCCCCCCCCCCCCCCCCCCCGTCTCCTGCCCCCCCCCGTTTGCCAGGGATGGCGGTTTCCTAGCGAGGGCTCGCAGGAACCATGTGAGGATTGGAAGTGGAATGACACCAAGTCTCTGATCTATGACAAGAAATCAATTCCAGAGTGGAAATGTGAGCAGAGGGCCGTTCAGAGTGGAGTGGAGCCTCTTTAAAGATACACTTAATTGCTGTAGATTTTTATATATATATGCGTCTGCACTGCCCATGCAGCTCGCAGTGTTGGGGCAATTACACTTTTTTTTCTCGGCAATGATTAGAGGAACTTTTTTCAGGCCAGCAGATATGCAGTAAGAGTTCATCTTTGAAGATTTAACTGAATACTAGACAAATTAAGAACTAATATTTAAATCTCTTTTAGGTGGAAGAGGGAAATCTGGACTGGGCTCCTCTCAGAAAAGATAGGACTCCAGGGGACCTGGACCTGGTTTTGCAGCCAGGCCACTCAGCGAGTTTCTGCCCCCTGCCCATTTCCTTTAATCATAACTGGAGCTCAAAGGCACCACTTTGCTTTGGGTTGTAAAATAAATGGATTTTCTCCAACAGGCTTCAGGCAGATTAGTTTAATAAACTTATGGATTTTGGCAAATGCAAAGTCTAAATCAAATGAAAGGTGCTATTGATAAGATTTCAGTGTGTTTACAGGAGCCCCGAGTAGACAAACTAAACTACTTTTGAGTTCTACTGACAACGGAAGGTTATCTGTTAAGGTCAGGCATATTCAGCTGCAACATGCAGCCACTAGATGTCACTAAATCCTACACACTACAGTTCTTCCAACCAGCAACAGCTGATTAATGACCCATAATGCACTTCACACACTCACAGCATCATCACTCCAGTCGTACACCCACACACATCATCATCCCTTTGACACAGGAACTAAACTGCCATGTTCTCATTTTAACCATTTCTTTAACCTGAGTCTGTCTGAAGAAGCAGAAACCGGTTTTTACAGTGACACAATGTTGCTGCATGTAAGAGAGGAAGAATCAATATCATGACCATGTTGGAGATTTAATTGGCTACATTCCGAACGTGACCCCGATTTCTTCAACTCTCGTTTAGCGGGGTGACCGAGTGGCAAACACAGTCCTGAATCATTCGTTTGATCATCTCCGATTGTGTCCGAGTTTTGCAATAAGGCCAGGATCGTCCCCCCAAAGAGTTCATATTTAATAGAGATTAACTAATCACCCATTCATCTCACTCAAAGGTGCTTGGAAAATGCATAAAACATATAGTGAAATCACATACGAATGGAAATGAGGAGGCTTTCAAAGCTGACAAATTCTCAAATTATGCTGTTTTAATTAGAGAGGCTCCAAATGATGTAAAAATCAAGCTAAAAATTAATGGAGATCTAAAAGCCTCTTTTTAAATCTTATTATCCATTATTCTGTGTGAAACAATAAATTATAATGCGGAACATCTTGTGTACGTCGACGTCTTTTCCTTCTGCAGCAGATTAATTCCTTCCGCACCATATAATCTTTATTTCTATTGCGCGCGTAAGTGCCCGGCCCTGCTGTTTCTGATCCTGCAGCCACACTGACCGCGTCGCGCCGCAGACGAACCCCGACAACACTTACTAACTGATGGCTCATTACAGTCGACAGAAAACACCAACAACACACGTGCAAGGACAATGAAAAGTAGGTTCACTCACCACTTTGGACTTTACAGAGCGTGTGGACGGCTGTTCTCTACAGGCGCAGAGCATGCATGAGCATATTTCATCCTGAGGGGAGAGAATAATGGAGCAATGAGACGCAGAGCAACAGCAGAACGGGGAGATATCGGCTTCGTATTAAACCCTGCGCTCTCCTGTTCTGTTCTGCTGCAAATCTCAATCAAGACATCAACAAAATAAATATAAAGAAAGCCCGTTATCTGAGCTCGCCCACATTTGTCAGCCATAATGCATATCATAACTTCTAAGCCGGGGGTAGATTGAAAATCCCTGGGGTGTGAAAACCAAACAGTGCACAACTGAGAGGGCTGCCCAGTGGAGGGGGAATTCTATCAAGGTGGACAAGATGAAGATTTGTTACAATGGAAGGCGAATGGAGGCCCCTTGACCTCCGCTAGCTCCCTACAATCACCCACCACAGAGGGGCTAACGATGCTGTAATAACACCAGCACAGGTACACTTGGTGCCTCCATATAAAAAACTGAATTGGCTCATCGTTTCATTCCGGGACACTTCTTGTAAGACTTTTATTCTGAAGGATGAGAAGATACAGTCGGTGGGCCTTCGTTTGCAGGCCGATCCTCGCGGTTAGTGCTGCTGGAATCCGTCCTGAGGTGGAAGACTCTGTGACAGACGCAGACAAAAGGAGCCGTGTTGGGGGGACACTCACCCTGAGGGGGAGAAGTTGCCGTTGTTGTTGTCGTGGCCGTCGGTCACGGGGAGGGTTGATGGATGGAGGGGGTCCAACGATGTCAGCTATCTGAGATGAAGGGAAAGCAGGATACCATTAGTCCATTTCATGTTTCCCAGGCGCACTGTGCCGCTGTGGACATGTGTGGGCTCGACTGCGTCTTGCATAACTACTTTCTGTACGGCTTGTAGGTGAAAGCAATAAACTTTAAGAACAACAGAGTGCACCTGGATTTGGCTGCTGTCAAACATGTGTGTGTGTGTGTGTATGCAAGTGCATGCACAAACAGGCAATGTACAGTACAGTACAAGCTATAGCCCCCCTCCCCCCCCCAATCATCCCCTCCCCTCGCATACGTACTCTCTCAAGTTGAAAAGGTGCAGTGCCTGGGAGGCTGAAGCTATCAACGCCGAGTAAATCACACTGTTAACCTGACACAACTGATTTCTCATGTACTTACATTGAGCCGCCGACATCTAAAAGGTACACGTGCTGTGCTGCGCCGTGGCAGGCGCGTCACGTAAAGACCCTTCGTATAGATTCTCATTCGGCCCGAGAGCAGAGGCAACACCACACACTGCTCCGGACGTTTGACCGCACATTCAGAGCAGGAAGCTGGACTAGAGAGAAGATCTGCATATGTGCTGCAGGAGTGGATGTGCATCGCTGCGACCTGGGGGCAATAAGGGGCACCAAACAAGCTGGATGGTCCCTCACTGGAGGTTTCTTCCTCCCCTCTTTGATTCTCCCAGAATCCCAATGACCCCGACAGGCAACCGGTGACGGACGGATCCTGAGGAAAGTCCGTCTGAACTGTACAAAGAGCCCCCCGCTCAGAGGAGCACCGCTGAAAACAAAACATGCCAACTGTGATCATTTCTCACTGTTTGGAGTTTGTGGAAAATGTTGCACAGATTGCTACTCGGGAGAGGGGGGAGGGGAGGGAGTGGGGAGGGGAAGGGGGGTGGGCGGTAGTGGGAGTGAAGGGGGGTGGGCCGACACCGACTGGTGAACTGAACACTGGGAAAACAAATTTGAAACGGTTTCTGACGACTCTGGAATCAAACTTGCTCCTCTGTGGCGCGCACATGTGTACGAAGCTTCAAGGAACTCCATCAAAATGCACTGAGCTCTGACTTTGACACTTTTGCCAAAAATGCTGAGTCAGGCATTGGAGAGTTGCCAGATCTTGATATTACATCTTCGAATTGCTGTGATTTTTCAGGAAACAGCTCATTCGCTATTAAAACAGCTGGCAATTCATTTGATGAGCTGATTAATCAGGTCTGTTCAAAAGAAGCACATGCGTCTTAAACCAAGCTTTAGATTTGTACGTATTTCTCTGATGAATCGATGGATCGAAAAACAAATGAATAAGTGAAATCTTCATTAAAGCGGTTGTTCTGCCGTTTGCCTTCGTCTCTCCAAACAAGCAGCCGTTCTCTACTCCTGCATTCCTTCTCCATAGCAAGAGCCAATCAGGTATTTAGAGGAAGTCATTGGGATGCAATTATTTGTGCACATGAGGCTGTTCAGAGGGATCCATCCATCCAAGTATCTCTTTCTCGGAGGTTTCGTAAGAGGCCCAGGTGGTGGAGGGATGAAGGGAAGCGCACGGCGCTGATACAGGATGTTGTTAGATCTCGAATCATCTGGTTTCCCATCGGTGCTCTGTATTGACTGATTACTGGAATCAGCATTGGCCAGTGGACAATGTTATTGGAATTTTAATCTTAATGATCAAGTCATTGGGTAGAAAAAGTCTAAAAGGTGTAATGAGGTCTGACACAAAGCCTCAGCGCATGTGATGATTAAAAACCATTCGTCTCGAAGTAAAAGAATACAAATACCTTTGAATCTATCTCAGATACGAGAGGTTTCTTTAAAGCTAATGAGCCTTTACTTAACGTTATTTGCTTTAGTGAGTCGACTTCCATATCACAGCGGCTGTGGGCTGTGCACATGTCATGTTTTATTCACCGGGCAGAGCATTAGGAATGCTATTAGTCTGTGTGACCTCCACTTCGCCCGGATTTACAAACACCACATATACCTTTATTCCAAATATGAAAAACCAGTGGTAAATTCTGTCAACTTATAAATATGGCAGACGCATTCACGTATTCATGAAGGCCTAATAATGCTATAGGCTGATATTTACATAAAGCGCTCACGCACTAAGTCAAGATAAACTATTTAAGACCCCCGGACCATAAATACCTCCACACTGCAGAGAGAGGAGGGTCCCGCCATGAAAGAGGACATTATGCTAACAAGTCAGATTACTGTACACAATAACTTTATCTTTAAAGTAAATACCATCCTCGGTGTTGGGGAGGGGAGGGAGGGAGGGAGGGAGGGAGGGCTGGGCATTATGGAAAGTCACTGGCAATATTTCTGTAGGGACCAAACGCTCCTTATCAGTGTTAGTCGAGGCAATTCAGGCCCGCCCGAAGAAAGATGAGTCTTCAAACTCATTCTATTCATGGTCAGACGTGTAATTACCCTCAGCTCACAGTCTAGACGTAACCGCTTTCACAGTATTTAAGACCCCCCTATGCAACGCGCGGACGCCATCTCCCACCGCCGAGCCCGCCACGTTAAATCTGTGTGCAGATAAATTAGCGAAGAATGCAATAAAATAGACACAATGAGGGGAACTTTATCCTCCCTGCTGCTAAATGAGATTTCTTTGAAATGCAGATCAGTGGCTCTAGATTAGTGAATTTTAGCTGCTGTCAACATCATAACAAAATACAAATGCGATTGTTCGCCGCCGCCTTATCTCCTTGCTTCCATCTGGCCGGCTGGTTATTTACTCCCCCCCCCCCGATTTACTATGCAGATCTAAATAAGTCGCATCAAAAGGAGGGCTTACCGCACAATGCCTTCTTAAGCTTCTACATCAAGGTATTTGAAAAACCGGTAGTCACATGAAAAGGCTGCCCATCAAAGGCACATCTCTAATGAACTCTCCTATATCAGAAGGGGGCTTGTGGGGCCTGGCTTTAATGCCGTCTGTGTGGCGAGAGCCAGAGGAGCACAACTACAAATCAGGCCCATGGCGGCGGAGGAGGAGGAGGAGGAGGAGGAGGAGGAGGAAGAGGAGGAGGAGCAGGAGGAGGAGGAAGAGGAGGAGGAGGAAGAGGATGGAGAGAG
>JAFBJT010108544.1:30116-44272 GCA_016785325.1 Chascanopsetta lugubris
GGTGCTGCAGCTGGAGCAAAGAGAGGCTGCAGCACCGGGAGGAAAGGTGCTGGCGATGGTTGTTATGATGATGATGATGATGATGATGGTGGGGGTGATGAAGGTGATTTAAAAAAAAATTATTATTATTATTATTTTTATCTCGAGCTCAGGACTTGATCATGGTGAAGATGATGGCGATGATGTCATCGGTGCGCCGGTGGAGGCAGGTTGTTGCCACCGGAAAAGGTTGGAGGCAAAGAGAGCTGTCAACACCACGAGCATCATCATCTTCATCATCATCATCATCATCATCATCATCACGGACAAATGTTGCAGCTGTTTAATGCATCTGACAGATAATCACATGTTATTGCAGGGAGTGAGGGATGTCTCCAGCTTTGGGACCCCCCCCCCCCACACACACACACACACACACACACACACACACACACCAGAGTGGACCTTACTTCTTCAGTTGTTAACACTCATTTGAATAATTATCACAGGCTCAACTCATTGCACTTAATATTGGAGGAAAGACCTGAATTGGAACTGTCAGCTTTCGAAAGTCGTCCTAAACGTAGAGGCCCCCCATAGGCCCCCCATCGTGTTTTCATTTCCTCTGATAGAAATGGAAACAATTGCACTTTGATTTTACCCCGTGTGCCTTTAAAGGTGCAGTGTGTTAGGTTTGCGTCGTTTTTGCCGCTTATGGAAGTATTGCAAAGCAATTCCATGCTACGCAGCAGGTAACTGTCCTGCACGCTGAGAAGGGCGAGGGTGAGCTGACGGATACAACTTCGCCTCTAGATGTCACCAAATCGTACACACTGCACCTTTGAGGTTAATGAGTCGTTTCGACTGCTCGTATAAAACGTAGACACTGTTTGAAAATCTAAATATAAAATACTGATGCGACCGCAGTGAGATGTAGTTATTAACCTGTTACACCCCCCCCCCCCCCCACCCCCCCCCCCCCACACACACACACACACACATGCCCCAGTAAAACAAGTGTGACTCCAGAGTGGAGTCGGGGCGCACTCACTCCTAAAGTGGAGGAAGAGGTCTGAAGCTATAAAGCAGGCCCAGCGGGCAGCGGCACATTCCTGCCACTGCCTGTCAAACAGTCGGGTTGTGCCTTTAATATTCCGGCACAATCTCCACAGCCGTCAATCAGCATCGCTCAACATTCTCCGGGATAAATCCTCGGCCAAGTCCCTCTGCCCTCAGAGGAAAGTGCTTCAGACGGTTATTCTGCAGACACAAATCCAAACGCAGCCGCCGGCCGAGTTTAACGTGCACGTCCGTCTCCAGCTGCGGCGCCGCATCACCGAATCAACTCCATCCGAGTGCGCGACCCACTCGTGTGAGTTATGATGAGAAAAGTCACGCGCAGCCTTTATCGTCTCAAACTAACGACAAAAGGCTGGTTTCTTTCTCTGTGGCGTTGCGCCTCTGGGTTCACGCCGCCGACTGATGGACGGCTGCGGGTTTCAGCGGACACACGCGGAGGAAATGAAAAGTCAGAGAGAGACAGTCGAGGGTGGAAATATCCGAGACGACGACGCATCACGATCAGATGTTTACGCCGTGGGTAATATTGCAATATTCTCCGTCTGGTACTCACGTATTGATCGTCGTGGATGGTTGTCGAGGCAAAGACCGGGGCTGAGCTTTGTGGCGACGAGTGCAGCTGAAGGGAATATGCCATTGATCGGGGATTGAGTTTCAGCCTGCGGACGTGTAGCTTTACCCTCGCGTTCACACCAGCATCCACACCTGTCTCAAGTCAACCCCGCCCCATCAGTGAGTCTGGATTGTTGAAGATAGCAGGAGTTGGTTCAGGAAAATGCACAGGTTGACGGGGGAACCGTGCACATTGTGCACAGTGAGGCAAAGGCCCGACCTGGATTGGAACCAGAAACCTCGTTGCTGTGAGGTACTACCAGATCAAAGCTGATGCAGAGAGAACCTCTTCCATTGCGACTTCAGGCAAATCTACATGTGATATTTAACCAGCTTTCACAGTGAAGTATGTGCGAGCTCTACCCAACACCTCCAAACACATTCTGAGGCATGAAATTGGCAGAATTCCCCTTTAAATCCCTCTGTAAGGAAATGCCGGACAGGGCTGCATTTGAATTTTCGGACTTCTGGCACCGTCCTTGGCGCTGTAGCTTCCCAGTGAGAAGATTCTGGGTCCAAATCCCAGCCGAGCTTGTAGAGTAAGAATATTCCAGAAAACCCAACAACACTGGGCGGCGGCGGTGGCTCAGTGGGTCGCGCGGCAAAGGTGGCAGGTTTCGAATCCGGCCTGAGACAGGCTGCAGTGTTAGTGGCCACAACACTGATACCCCGGTGGTCCAGTGTGCTCTGGTAGTAAATAGCCCGCGACCCAGCTTCTCCGGCGTTTTCGAAAAAACGGACAATATTTCAGAAAACACAATACAGACAATAATATTTGAGAAAACACACCAATAAACCAAAGAGTACTTCAGAAACGACTACAACGTTTCCTAAAACACTTACAACATTTCAGGAAGCACAAGAATAAACCCAAGATTATTTCAGAAAATATGACAATGTTTCAGAAAACACTACAATATTGAATAATATAAATAACTTAAAAAAACAAAACATCTCAGAAAACAACAATGTTTCAATGTGGAATCAACCGAAAAGATGAACTTTGACCCGATGAGAGAATCCATGGCGCTTCAGCGCTAAGTCACCCGACGCTGCTCAGAGGAAAGGTACCGAGCCGCAGACCCGCTCTCCTTCGAGTCCCCAATCTTCGTATGACCCACTTACACCTCCGTCTGCCCCCCCCCCCCCCCCCCCCCCCCCGGCCCGTATGTTTACACTTGTCTGTGTGGATACGGCGTATTTTGGGTTTGATCCTCCCACGCTGTGTGTTTATGGGCTCAGATTATCTTCCTGCACACGGGGCCTGAGCGCGGCCGATTTCCCTCCCGTGTGGATTTTCCTATTTCAAATCTGTGCCACGCTTCCCCCCCCCCCCCCCCCCCCCCCCCCCCCCCCCCCCGTCCTCTGGTTTGCTGGTGCACCAAGTAAACAGGGGTCCGGCAGCTGTGCTCATCACACCCCCCAGCAGCCTGCTGAGAAATGCCTCAGTTACGTGGCCGGGCCCTGGACGCGGGCGCGTCGGCGAGGTGACGTGAACCTCGGAGTCGGTCCATCTTTGGGAAGCGGGTGTGAGTTATGTAAACGATGCAGCGGGAAGCGGGGATGTACATGTGATGTTGGCGCCGGTCCCTTGTTTGTGTGGGACTCCCTGCCGGCGCAGCTCACAGTGCTAATCGAAGTGACGGAGGGATCTCGTGCTGCTGGCTCGCGGCCAACGCTGTTTTCATTGGAGGGAACGATGCTGCTGCTGCTGCTGCTGCTGCTGCTGCTGCGGCGGCTGTGGAGGATGCTGCAGTAAATATGCCTCTTTAGTGGCTTCTCTCCCTCGTGATGTGGTTTTGTATCTGACCTGCGAGAGTTTTTGAGCAGCTGAACATCAGGTCAGATTCCAGCCGGGGGCAGATCAGTCAAGTTGTGTTGTGCATCTTTGTTTTCGCCGCCTGCATCAAGCGGCGGGAGCGTGTGGTGACAAAGCGAGCGGCGTGGAGCAGATTTCAGTTATGAGGAGATGCATACATGTGGTAACAATAAAACATTTTTAAAACAGGCAATTACCATAAAATGAATGATCAGCAGTTATGAAATTATTTCCATCTTGATTGGCAGAAATGAGATATGAGATAATTACATCGTTTTTGTGAGTGTATAATCACCCGAAGCTATGAATTGCTGTTTCATTTATTATGATATGTTGACGTCGGTCACCATGTTGCGCCACCATGTTCGTACGATACACAAACAATACGCCCTTTAAGTTTCAATGGTAACCAAGAGCTTCCGGAGGTTCCACTACATCCTTGGAAGAGAATGATGATAATAATGATAATAATAATAATAATAATTAATAACAGACTAAAAAAATGCATTATACAAACTCAAGGTTAGGTCCTTGCTATACGGAAGACGCCATCTTTTTTATTTATTTATTTTTATTTTTTTTACAATATCCCAGAATAAACAAACTACAGATTGGAGGAGAGGGGTGCGTGCAGCACACATCGCCAACACTAGACGTCACTCAATTCTACATGCAGGTCCTTTAAGTGAATACTTTGTACTTTGTAGACACATGTGTGGCTGCAGCAGGGGCAGACCTTCCTCCCCCTCCTCCCCCCCCCCCCTCCCCCTCCCCCTCCCCCTCCCCCTCCTCCTTCTTCCCGGTCGTGACTCCACATATAGTTCCTGGCTCCTAAGATTACATAACCAATCCCTGAGCAGATGGGTGAGGTCAGATCACAGGGTGTTTGTGACAAGTGGGCGCAGCTTTAAGAAGAGATGCGCTGGGACCCGCTGAACTCCGCTCCTTTGCCCCCCGCAGGGGCAGGAACCACCGGAGGCGTGCGTTCTGCTCATGTCAGCTATTGATTCCGCAGGCCAGGGCAACAACAGAAGACATATTCTCCCCCTCGCTGACCCCGCCCCCCTCCCCTCCCCTCCCCTCCCCTCCCTCACCCGTCTCATCAGTATGCGCAGAGGAGCCGTGGCTCCCATCACGCCATCTTTGGCTCGGTGTCTCGGGCCTCGCTCGTGGTCACATCGGACGGAGGGAGGGAGTCAGCGTGGGCTGTGATGCTCCAACTTAAAGTTCCAGTACGCGGGTTCCTGAGGACATGCGGAGCCAGTGTAACACCCTGATTTGGGCCGTTCTGTTGCGCGGCTCAGGCTGGTCACACTCGAGTTTGTTTATCGATCAGATGGTTCAAAAATAATGCAGCGAGTGAGACGTGGAACCCGCTCGTCTCTTTGGTGGAACATCATTAATAGGAGCTTTTACAGGCTCCTCCTGTCTAATTATCTCCAACCCAAAGACTCTTAAAGAGCACTCTCTGTAATGTGCTGTCCACCATCTCTCCTCCTCCCTCCCTCCCCCCCTCCCTCCCTCTCTTCCTTCCTCCCCCGGCTTCTCCCTCATTCATTAGCTTTCTTGTTTTTACTCTCGTACCAAGGGAGGATGTCTCCTTAGTGCAGAGCACCGGGCCCAGTGATACAGTATGGTTCAAAAAGTCATCGTTACGAACAGATCAATCAATATTTATTTGGATTGATGAATGTGTTTTTCATAGAAATAAAAGATAATGAATCCGATTTTATTTCTGTGTCCCAAATTCACAACTTACAATTTGCCGGTCATTTTATTTATGCATGTATCACAATTAAAGTTTTTTTTGACATGGACACTGAAATAAATATGAACAATATGATAAAAATGATTTCCTATCTCTAAGAACCGTGCAAAAATAAACGGTGAAGAGCGGCACAGTGAAGCACCGTAAAGTTAAAAGAGAATAAGAGATTGAGAAAGAAAAAAAAAACAAGAAAAAATAGATCTCGTTAAAATATGAATAAAAGGGAAAATGAGACAAAATCCAAATGAAATTCAAGCAATTCTCCAAAATATGAAAAAAAAAGAGAAGGACGACGGCAACAGGGGACAAAATGGAGGTGAAGCATTCAATGAAAATAGAATATTCAATGATGGTGTGACCTTGTAAAACAGCTGACAGGCTCCTCTGACTTCAACCTTTGACAAGGAGGCGGAGAAAGACAATCAGAAGAGTGGAATTAGATGGAAACCTCAGGGGGGGAGGGGTCCGTGTAAAGGACAGACGGGCACTGATCCAGTACATCCCTGGGTGAGCGGGACGGAATCAATACGACGGCCTCGTCCTCCCCACCGCTCCACTCTCACTCCCTTTCATTCAGGGGAATCTCACTCTCACTCTCCTTCACTTTGCGTGGAGTGCTCCACTCTCACTCCCTTTCATTCAGGAGAATCTCCCTCTCACTCTCCTTCACTTTGCGTGGAGTGCTCCACTCTCACTCCCTTTCATTCAGGAGAATCTCCCTCTCACTCTCCTTCTCAGTCAGGGTTTACAGTCAGCAGTGACTCATCGCCGTGTTGTGTCCTGGATTGTTTATCTCAGGCGATGCACAATCTGCCCTACTTTGTCTGCAAGAAGTGCTCGTGGCTGAGGACGATCCCCCGTTTGTCTGCTGCTTCCCACCTTTTTCTTTACAGGTGATTCCACCTCAAACATCAAAGGCGCATTGTGTAGGATTTTGCGCATTTTCCTCACCAGGTTACCAAAACAATGGCCTGCTGACATTTTCGGGAATTTATAATCACCTGTGTTTTTTTTCTCCATTACCCTTCAATGAGCCCATGAATGTATGTTTTCATGAGGAGCGGGGTCCCTCCCTGGGGGGGGGGGCGGGGGGGGGGGGGGGGGGGGGCGCCATGTTTTTACAGTAGCCCAGAGTGGACATACAAAGCATGTTTTGAGTTCAAATGACAACTGAAGTCTCCCGTAGGTCCCTCGCGCTCAAAGGTGAGGCGATGGATACAACATGACCTTTCACCTTTAGATGTCACCAAATTGTACACACTGCGCCTTTAAGAAATCGTCACACACACACACACACACACACACACACACACACATCAGGTCCTACTGAGGTTAGTGAATCGAGTGTATTCTTTGTCACACTGACACAAACTGTCCTCGAGTCCTCTGAAGAAATGTACACAGAGTCGAGCGTCTGGATATTTCATCCACGTATTGTTTAGCTGCAGTGAGGAGCCGGAATGAGCTGATACATAATCCATACGGTGCTGTCTGTGGACGAAGACCTCCCACTTTAAAGGTGCAGTGTGTAAGAACATGTTTTGAGTTTGAATAACTGAAATCTACCATAGGTTCTCCCGCGTGTTCAGGAGCTGATGGATGCAACATGTGCAACTTCACCTCTAGAGGCCACCAAATCGTACACACTGCACCTTTTAAATCACTGAAACTGTGATTCAAAGTGTGTGTGTGTGTGTGTGTGTGTGCTTAGATATGTTTTCGTGTGTTTGTGCGTCCCAGGCGGGGGCGTCGTCCATGTGGGCGTCATGCTGCGGGCTGCTGAACGAGGTGATGGGCACGGGCACGGTGCGGGCGCAGCAGCCGGGCTTCGGGGCGGGGGCCGGGCCCTTCCGCTTTGCCCCCAGCGCTGGATACTCCACATACCCCCCCACCACCTCAGGGAGCGCCGGGCAGCTGTGTAAGGCCTGCGGACTGGCCTTCTCCGTCTTCAGACGCAAGGTGAGCGAGTGCCCGGGGCTTTCGGGGACTGAAGGGGTCTCAGAGAACTTTCAGTCGCCGCTCCAGTTGTACACCGATGTCGGTCACCTCCAAGATGGCGGAGCGGACCACCAACAGGCGCCCGAGACCAGGGAACACTGACCGGTGGTCAATAATAATAATGAAATACCAGAAATAGGGAAACTAGGGAAGGGAACTCTGTGTGTCCTTTATGAGAATGACATTGACAAGCTCCTCCCACAATTCACCGAGGCAGCAGCAGACAGTGACATCACCTGATCGTCGAGTCCGGACACAAAGTTAAAAACATGGAAACAGCGACGTGATCCAGGACAGATGTGAGTCCTCACACTAATCCCTGAGTACCTGATTACTTTGAGTCACATCTGTCCAGTCTGGAGTCATTTTCCAACAAGATCATGAAGCGTAATATTCAACATGTCATCATCATCATCCTCATCATCATATTTAAAAAACAAACGCACGAACATCAATGCGCTCTGATTATGAATAATCCCTCACATTCAACGTGCAGTCAGCAATTTTCTGAAGTGCGTTACGCAATGGTTGCGCGCAGCAGAGGGAGCGCGCAACCATTCACGGAGCATTCAAGGGAACGCTGACATCCCTGATTACGGATTCATGCTCTGATGGGAGCTCCTCTCCAAAGTCAGACCCTGGGAACGAGGCCTTCCAGTGTGAATTCAGTCCACATCCTCAATCAGGAGCGGATGGAAGTGAGAGTCTCTTCATAATGTCTGTGGATCCCTGCGGAGTTTCTTCGTGTGCTCTGCCACTGACGAAGCAGCACTTTTTTCTGAGGGGGTTCAAACGTTGGGTTCACACTTGCTGGATCCTCATTTACGCCTTTTTTAATAATATATATTAAAATAATATTAAATAAATAATAAATGAATAAATGATAAATAAATAATATTAAAAATAGTAATAATGGAGAACATTTTCATTTACGCCTTTTTTAATAATATATATTAAAATAATATTAAATAAATAATAAATGAATAAATAATAAATAAATAATATTAAAAATAATAATAATGGAGAACATTTTCATTTACGCCTCATTTACGCGTAATGCATTCACTTCCTAAAAATAAATAAAAATAAAAAAACTTTTTTAATATCGTCTCGTGATTATGAGAACATTTCTCTATTTTGTTCCATTTCGGTCTTGAGCTCATAATGACCAGATATGCAGCTCGTAATTATGAGCTCAAATAAGAGCAGAATTAAACATTTGATTAAATACCTCCTGGCTTTTTCAAAATAAAATATAGAACATTTAATGCCCATGACAATGTGAATATTCTCTTGGAATTGCTTGATACGTTCAACGAAAACGTTTTCTTTTGACCGTCGCGGTTTACCGTCACCATTTTGACATTTTCGACGTCCAATCGTTACCGGAAAACAGTTCAAGTAAACAAGTGTGTTTCTGGGTGAGCGCGATACGACAATCAATCAATTCTCTGCTCACTTGAAGTGTGGGTCCACTTCACCGCTCTGTATCAGCGCTAAGCCTCGAAATGTCGAACTCTGACAGTCGCTGAAGGAGAGTCGGCGTCTGAATGTGATGAACAGCGATAGTAACAACACTCTACCTTTATTTTGAAGGGCATTCTTTCTGAATGCATTGGAGTGCCGTCTATTCTCTGTTTAGATGAAGAGATCCTGTAAACCAGGGATTCTCACCTGGGTCCATTTTCGGGCCTTTGACTGAGAAAGACAAAGTAAATCTAAATATACTGTGCTTTTATTTTGAATGCTGAAGTTTCTCTTCGGATGCTAACCTGAACCCAGACCCGTTGAGAACCACTGAATTAGAATATATAGTGTTTCCTGACTCACTCGGTGATGTGTTTATATCAGACCACACAGACGTCAGAGTGGTAGAAGTATTAGGAACCGAAGCAGCAGCAGCAGTAGTATAATGATCATTACTGGTCGTGGTCGTAACTCATTTACACTTTGCTAAAGTTTATTAATTCAACAGTTGAAGTGTCAGCAGCTCCAGTGAAAGTGAATAAATGATAAAAAATGTAAAAAAAATTTAAAGAACGATGTAATGTCAGTGCTTATCAACGACATCACGAGATTCCAAAGCCCCTCATTCATTATTGTGCAAACGAATTCAGTGCTAAACTGCGCTTTCATCATTTGACCCATTTTCACGCAACTCAAAGTCATTCATTTAACTAATTGATGATGTTCATTTATTCACCCAACGCGGCGGCGAGGAGAAATAGCTTCATGCGCCGACACAAGTCAGACACAAGGGCCCGATTAGAACGAATGGCGGGAAAAAACAATGCGTTTGCTTCTTCTCACCAGAAGAAAAACAATCACCCCCCCCTCCCCTCTCCCCCCCTCCCCCTCCCTCTCCCCCCTCTCTCCTCTCAGCACGTCTGCTGCGACTGCAAGAAGAGCTTCTGCGCCCTGTGCTCGGTGCTGCAGGAGAACCTGCGCTGCTGCGCCACCTGCCACCTGCTGCGCGGCACGGCCTTCCAGCGGCCGCGCCTCATGCAGCTGCGCGTCAAAGACCTGCGCCAGTACCTGCTGCTGCGCAACATCCCCACCGACACCTGCCGGGAGAAGGAGGACCTGGTGGACCTGGTGCTGTGCCACCAGGGCACACGGGAGCCCCAGAGGAGCGTGCTGGAGGAGGGGGAGGAGGGGGAGGAGGGGGAGGAGGGGGAGGAGGAGGAGGAGGAGAGGGATGGAGTGGACGAGGACACGGACAGTCTGCACTCGCTCGCCCTCTCGCACGCCGCCTCGCCCCGCTCCGCCACGCGCTCCACCTCCGAACAGTCAGTGCTCTCGGCCTCGCAGGGCGACGTGCTCAGCCCAAGTGACAGCTCAGGGACCACCAGCCAGGTCTGACACACACACACACACACACACACACACACACACACACGCGCGCGCGCGCACACACTCCATATGCCATACTTCCCTCACATCTGTCCTCATTCTATCCGAGATAATTAGTTTCAAAGGTGAAGTCAACTTATTTTCGAGCTCTCCGTCGGGAGGGGGCGTCGTCATAGCAACTCCCCAACAAACAAACAAACAAACAAACAAACAAACCAACAAAGAGCCCCCAGTGCAAATCTTCAGATGTTCATTTGATTTGTTTTGGTTTATTTATTTCAGTTCTTATTTGGCTTCTGTTCTTTCCTTTTACCCGATGAAACGAGATGACAACCAAACAAATGGATCGTTGTTTGTTTTTCTCCCCCTCATTTTACAGTTGGAGAGTTAGAGGGTCCGTGAGACATGTGGGCGTGTCCACAGGCCCGAGATCAGTGAGTGTGTGAAAGGAGGCGCCGCGTGATTGGATTTAAAGGGTCAACAGAGGGATTGTTGTTTTCACTGTCCGTCACATTCGCGTCAGGGCATCGAGACGCAGTGGTTGAGGTGGAGTGAGTCGGGGATGCATTATGTAAATGAGTGTCCCACCAAAGATAGAACGTGTGTGTGTGTGCGAGAGAGAGAGAGAGAGAGAGCGAGAGAGCCTAGCCAGTGCTGCAGCTTAAGCCCGTTGCCTGTTTTAGGTCTGGTCCATGGGCTCAAGGGCTGAGTCTGTTACGTAAGAGCCACACAGGTTGAGAGACTCCCCACAGCATCACAGCTGCAGCCCAACGTCACAGACACGGGGGGTTTCATGCCCCCCCCCCTCATCCTCCCATTCATAATCCCGCTCATCATATATATATATATATATTTTTTTTCTTCCTCCCCTCTCCTCACTCTGCAGCGCATGGGGGCCGGACCCAGTCCTTTGTTGTCTGGATGATCTGTTTGTGGCGTAACGACGGCTCATCACATCCACGTGTTTATTTCATTTCATTGCGTAAATACAAACGAGATGTAAAGTTACACAGTGGAGACATCCCCGAAAATAGTCATTGAACGGAGTGATTTATAATTATTTGCGTTTTGCATCAGAACATTGATACATTGATGTGTAGGTGCAGTCAAATATGTCTGATTTTTACACCAAGAGTCTTAAATGATTTGGGGGGGAAATGGAGAATCATATGAATGAACAAATGAATAACGCATGATGTTAAATGCATGAGTACTTTTCCCATCGCTCGACAGCAAAGTGAACATCATCTCAACCAATCAGATTCCTTGCATATGCAATTCGTTCCAATCATTATCTTTGTCCTGGCCAGAGGTCACCTCTTCGTAGACAGCAGCAGTTTGACATGAGTCTCTTTAATATTTTCTCAGCTCGGTGGTTTGTGTAATATCCTGCTGAGAGACGAACGCTGAGCGGGGAAAAAAAATCCCCTCCTCGCTGCGGATGAGAATGTTCATGATAAATAATAAAGTGGCGAGACGTGAATCAGGAAGAGCTCGCGCCATCTGTCTTGACATTGATCGATCAAGTGAGCTAAATAAAGGACGGTTTAATATGTTGATTTAAATCAGGGCGGGGCAATTATTTATCCAGAGGGGTCATATGAGAAACCGAGATCGTTACGGGGGGGGGACGGGGGGGGGGGCGAAGGAGGGTGAGTGGGGGGTACAAACAAACTTTGTTCAATCAAGAGCTGTTGTCATCATTTGATGATATAATTGAAAACATCTTTTATTTATGCATTATCTATAATCATCAAACACCATCTCATCAAGAAGATGGATGTGAAAACAACACAACTTTATAATCAATCATTCACTCTGACTCTGTGTTTCCATGGTCCCAGACCGTGAGCGATGAGACCTTGCCTCATTTGACCCCGGTGTCTCCATGTCCGTCCCCACACAGGAGCACGAGGAGACGCCCACGGCCTCCCTCCTGAACCTGGACCCGACTGAACGACTCATCGAGGTGTGGTGCTCCGCGCTCTGTCACTTTGGCTCACGCCGGCCGCGCCTCTGGCTCGGGTACGGGAGGTAAACAAACGAAAGGGTGAACCTGCAGCTGCGCCTGTGCCTGTATTCCAGGTCAGTCCCGCCACTCAGAGGAGGATCAGAGCCTCGCTGTCAGACCTGGACGACGAGGACGCCATCGAGAACCTCTCCGTCCGCCAGCTGAAAGAAATCCTGGCCCGCAACTTTGTCAACTTCTCCGGCTGCTGCGAGAAGTGGGAGCTGCTGGAGCGAGTGCACCGGCTCTACCGGGAGAACGAGCACAACCGGAAATCCAGTGAGTGACCGAAGGGTTGTACGGGCGCCTGTGACCTCTGCTCCTCTGTGGCATTAAAGTGCAATTTTTCTCTCCCGCTCTTTCCAGTGGAGAACGTGAGCATAACTGCAGGTAACTGTCCTCTTCATGACCGTGTGAGTTGTGTCCACGCGACTCCTCCTGGACGCTTTGACATGTGCAGATATGTCCCGCGCAGACTCCGCTCCTCCTTAATCCCTCCCTCACCTCTCTCTCTCTCGTACTTTAACAGAGCAGGATGAATCCATTTGCATTTTGATGGATCCTGTTGCACAATAACAACTTCATTTTATATCTTTCTGTTGCACATTTCTGGAGAGAAACATCCCTATACAGATAGATAGCAATGATGCTCCACTTTACTGCTCAGTGTGTCCTATCATAGAGTATTGTTAGTCAAATCATATTTCCCCCATGTGCAGCTCTGTCAGTTTTTTAAATGTCCACTGAGGATGAGTAAAGGTGTCATCACATGTGAAAACGGCTGCATGTCATGTCGTTGAAGTGGAGACTTGTTGAATCCGGTGTCGAGTGTGTGACCTTCACTCCAATCACAGACGTTTGTGTCATGGAAATGCTTTTATGCTGACGTCAGCACAACATTTAGAGTCTGATGTTTTCAATACAAAAGTGAATCCGTTAACCCCCCCCCCCCCCCCCCCCCCCGCCCCCCTCCCGGCCCCCCCCCCCCCCGGCTCCCCAGGCGAGAGTCTGATGTTTTCAATACAAAAGTGAATCCGTTACCCCCCCCCCCCTCCCCCCCTCTCGTTCCGCCTCATGCCTCCAATGACCTGGGAGCCTATCGTTGTCCAAAGGCATTCCTCCGACGGTCCTCGTGGATCAATCCCTGACATATGGAAATGTTGGGAGTGACAGATGCGAGGCCGGCGTGTTATTGCAAACACGTCAATAATATCAATGGCGGGAGGCTAAACAGCCGAGGTCGTGGGTATCGGGCCGAAACATGTCGATAGTGTTTGTTTAAGACGGTGAAGCGGCGCCGTTCACCGTTTGTCCCTGGATCCGTTTCAATGCGTTGATCCCAATCAGTGAGAAACTGAGTCGGTGTAACATGAGTATGAAGTGAGTGGCTCGGCCCTGACCTCACGCGTTTCCCCTCTAGAGCCGTAATGGTGGAAATCAGGGGGCGTGGCCAAGTCCCCGTGCACTTTGGGGAAACGAGGTCACGCGCCCGCCTTCTGTCTGCGGCCGCAGAGCAAACACTCCAAAGGGAACCGCTGCCATTACCGGCGCCGCGGCGGGGGTATCGAGTCATTCCCCGCGGTGCGCACATGCAAACATACACACACACACACACACACACACACACACAGGAAGCCCACAAACGCACACGAGCAGGAGCCTCCCTCACTGTCACAGGCAGGCTCCCCTCCGTCCCTCTGACCTCACCTCAATTAGCCGCAGACATCTTTGTTTGGGTCGCGGCGCCTAATTAGCGCGGCGCACCGCGGAGCGAGCGCCCGGCTAAATTCACTTATCGAGGGGGCCCGGGACGCTGCTGCGCGTCGGACCATTAGGGGCCGCCATCGCTCTCATCATCGTCATCGTCATCATCATCATCACCACCCGGGCTCGTTTCATGAGGCGGTTTGACAGTGGTGGAGGAGGGAGGAGGGAGGTGGGAGGAGGGAGGAGGGAGGTGGGAGGAGGGAGGAGGGAGGAGGGAGGTGGGAGGAGGGAGGAGGGAGGAGGGAGGAGGGTGGAGGGAGGAGGGCACTGAC
>JAFBJT010108545.1:0-12197 GCA_016785325.1 Chascanopsetta lugubris
GGCTGCTGCAATACACACGCACACACACACACACACACACACACACACACTTTGCAGTTCCTTTTGTGGGAGCAGAGGAAGAATGGGCGGGGGGGGGCGGAGGGGGGGGAGTGGCAAAGCTAATACAATGAAAAGCCACTTTGCCTTTTGTTTCCCTGCATGGCAGCGAAACAAAGCTCCGCCACAAGTGGAGCTTAACATTCCATGAGGCTGGAGGAGGAGGAGGAGGGGCTAGCCGCTTGCTCCACCCACAGGCCACACCAAGGATCTGCCGATGCACCACAAGGGGAAATATTAGGTTTCCGAGGCCAAGGGGAAAGCATGGGAAGGAGGGGAGGATAGCACTTTTCCTCTAACCACCATTTCCAGCGTCTGGGCCAATCAGCTGTCATCAGAGGAGGGTTCCGCCTCTGGGGAGAGGCTCTGGTGCCGAGTCCAAGGGTTCACACGCACCCCTTTGGTTACACCCTGCTCCCACTCCCTCTCTCATTTACCCAATCTGCCGCTCACCAGCCACACCCCACAGCTGCACCTCCTCAGTGCAATCGCCCAATCAGTGCAATACTTCAGCGCCAGTCTCACTCTCACGCAGTGCCAGTTTGTAATGTCCTGCACTTACCTACCCCTGTTCTTTACCTTGCCGACCAGGTTCCAACCCCAGCCTATTCCTGACCCGATCCTGCCTCCTGCCCTCGGTAACCAGAACCTTGGTCCCGTACTCTGTCTGATCCGGTCTGTGTGCTGCTGCTCGATGACCACCTCAGTAAAGCTCGCAGACCGCCCCACCTGTGTCTGGCCCGTTTTGTAGTTTGGGTTCTCACCATGCCTGTCACACCTTTTCTACCGAATGGGTTCCCGTGCTCGTCTGGTGCAGCGATCCCGCGACGTGGTTTGTTGGTTCAGATCCCACGCCTCTGAAGACCCTGTTTGTGTTTCCAACGGCAAGAGCCCCGAGTCAGAGCCACGTCATTTCGTCATCGTACGTTGGATAATGAGGAGTAGGGGTGAGCGTATCGATCCAAATATCGATACCAAGGTGAGTATCGGAATCGGATCGATACTAGCGTGAACAGATCGATACTTTTGTTTCGGTATCTCTTCTGTACGTCCGGCAAATGTCTCAATTTTCTTCAGAGTTCATGCGAGCGCAGCATCTCTCCATGTCTGTCTATGCAAACAGCGCATCTCTCTCTCTCTCTCTTTCTCTCTCTCTCTCTCTCTCTCTCTCTCTCTATCCCTATATCTTTCGCGCGCACATGCTCTCTCTCTCTCCCTCTCTCTCTCTCTCTGCTGCTCACTCACGCACACTTAGCTGGGAGACAGAGAGAGCACTGAGAGCAGCCCGAGAAAGAAGCGCTCTGTGGACTTTATTCACTGTAGCTGATAGGGACACTGCCACATGTGACGTGTGCAAGAAAGCCATTTGCCACTGTGGTAACACCACCAATTTACACAAACATATTGGAGCCGCTCACCCTCCAGAGAACTCCGAGCTGGAAAACAAGGTGAGGAGGGAGGAGGAGGGGGGAGACCCCCAAACCCAAAGCAGACCCCTGACACAGTGACAGAGGAGTATCCAGGTCATCTCCAGCATTAAGCAATGTTTTTCACAGTGTCATTGGTGATCAGAGAGGCTATTTTAGCAGACTGACTACACCATTATTATTACCAATTCAATGAGTAGAAAAAAATCTTAATGGTTTTACTGGAACTCAAAAATATACACGTATATGATGATATATACCTAAACCCTGAAATATGAATATGGCTGAATATAATAACCTCTTTACTCTCTTATTTTTACACTGTTACATTGTTTTCCATTATTGTAGTTAGTAAATAAAACATTTTTATTTGTAAGTCCTGTGTTTTCTCACAATCATAAATCGTAATCAACTAACTAAAGGCAAAATCACAAAATTATTCGATGATCATGACATTTTAAGTGAAAAGTATCTGTATCGGCGATACGAGCCCATTATTTACTTGGTATTGGACCAAAATTCCCAGTGTCGCCCACCCCTACTGGCCAGAGAGACATTTTGGTGCATGCAACCTTCTCCAGTCTTTTTCCTCGACTCCAGGCAGAAAAGAACATTTCCACAACAAGTATATTGATATGATTTTAGAAGGAATTTTTAAAAAATCCTACAGTGTTTCTATTTTTGTAACAATGGACAGGACGCAGAGTTTATTGTGGCACTTTAAATGTTTGATTGTCAGGCATTAGTGACAGCTACCCCTACTGTCACTCATAACACACACACACACACACACACACACACACACACACACACACACACACACACACACACACACACACACACACACACACACACACACACACACATTGATGAGGGGTGTATTGCGTGAGTGGACGAAGGGACTGGCGTGTATGTGGAGAGACAAGCAGAGCGAGAGAGCTGTGAGCGGAGCGGAGTGATGCCGCAGAGGGCTGTATATATTTGTGACCTGAAAGAAAATAAAAGTGATTAAACCCAACACGCTGGAATTCATCTTTTCCAAAGAAAGTGCGTAACAATGTGTATCTCACTCTCGCTCTCCCGTGTCGACGTGTGATGGGCGACCTTGTGGGCACCCCTGACTTAGATACACACTGAGTGCATGCTGCATAGTGACAACAATACTACATTCATGCCGGCCCACAATGTGAAAATCTTTGTTTGAATAATGGATGAAATGACCATAGAAATGACAGAGGAGAAATTGTGCGATGGACATTTTTCTGTCGTGCCTATGACATGTAACGCCATATCGCCCAGCACTACCATGATGTTGCATCATTCAGATGACTGATCCTCCTCCTCTTAGACAAACATTACTCAGTCATGTCAGAGCGTTTCGATTTCCCGAGCGTGAGATAAGACAGAGTCTGACCACCATCACAATCACCTATAATGGTTACTGCCTGCTGCCACCGCTGCTGCAGCTACGTGAATCCACATTATCACCCCATCCAAGAGTGATGGAGGAATAATGTGAATGCCTGCAGCAGGTAAAAGTGATATGAGGAGGTGTGCCTCTCCAATGTCTCATCTGTGCAACCTTTGATGTCGGCCCCTCAGGCGGTCGTATCACCGGCCTGGATCCAAACCACCACAGACGGATTGTGAACATATTATCAGACCATGGGATAAACTCCAGGCCTGAAGCAGCCGGAGTTAATGTGGGGAGGTATAAATCCATCAACTTAAAATGAACACAAATGTGGATCAGACTAGGAAATAACCGACTCTTCCGCTCAGTGGAACAGAAGAAGATTAACTACAATAAGACTCAACGCAAACTCAGAGCAACAGTAAACAACAGTTACTTGTCAAATATTTTACAAAAAGATACCGAGTTATTTTGAAAAGTCAAGTCAAGTAGCCGAAAAGCTAACAACGTCCTTCATTACACAAGTTAACCCTCACCCATACATCACCAGTCTGATCAAATGCAGCTGAACTTTGAGGCGCAGTGGAAACCATGCAGATTACCGAGGAATGCATGTTTCCGTGCGCTAAGACGACATGACCTTGGCTATGCAGTCAAACAACTAACCCGGGGTTCTCCCTCGAGAATGGAATAAGGGCACCGCGCCATTGCGCCACAGTCTAGGCGCTATCGTGCCAATCCCTGCACACAGAGACGCGCGCCCTTATCCGGCCCGATCCGTGCGCACCCCCGTCAACAGTTCGCCACAACCCCCGCCTCCATCCGTGCACACACACAGGGAAACACATGTATTGTGGAAGCTGCGTACAAGTCAAGAGACAAACATAACATTTGAAAGATGACTGGGAGTTCATCCAGAAATTGTCAGTAACCCTTACAGAACAGCATCAGTACGTTATGTGACAGGATGGGACAAGAAAGGACAAGACCGACGGGACTGCTGATCGAGCAAGGACAGCTGGGCAGGCAGAGTGATGGATGCTGCGATAGTCGTAGTCAGGCAAGTAGAAATACTGATATAATGAACGATGTAATACTGCTGTTGTGATTTTTCACCATTTCTTCACTGTGAAATGTAACAAACATTGAATGGTAGACGGAAGGTGATGAAAATGCATGCAAATGTAAAGTCTGTGTCACCACTTACGTGCACACAGCTTCCGCCTTCAAATGTGCACTGATACTCGGTGCGCGCATTTTAGGCGCACATGCATCCAAAAACCACGCAGTACGCCGAGAAATGAGAGAGAGAGAGAGAGAGAGAGAGAGAGGGACAGACTGTAACTTCATGTTCCATCGTCCCACACATGGCATATTCTCATGTGATTGATCATAGTATGGGAATTATCATTTGGAACTGACTCGATTAATCTTGTCACAGAACCAAAGCATTGACATGAGACTGTTCTCCGTGGCCTCGTGCTGTACCTTGGCGAGAAAGAGGAGGAACTTTTTGAAGATAGCCTGGTAAACCACACATATTCAAATTCATTTCTGATGCCATGGTTAGAATTAATATATTAATAATATTCTTTAAGAATAGTAAACTGTTTTATTGTGCATTGTAATTAAGTACTTAGCACAAATATCAAACACTTTTTGGACTTTTACTAGACTACTATATTAATGGGGGATTTTCACTATACTTTTTCCTCACCAAAGTAATATTTTACCACAATACATTTACATACGTTTACTCAGGCACTACTTCTGAGTAGTTTTTACACTACAGCTTGTACAGGTCTGGTATTGCTACACTTCAGTGGTTTTCAACTGAATAGTCTACATTTTTCTTTTGAGTTTTATACAGGAGGACAGCCGCAGCGATGCAGCTCAACACATTGTCAAGATCCTTGTCCTCCATGGTACTGACCGAGAGGAACCTGCAGATGTTTCCATTCATATGGACAGAAAGGAGATACTTTCCGGGTGCAGCAATACTGCTAAAGCTTGCACATTGCAATGGGATTTATTTATGCCCTCAATCTCGCCTGCCCCTCTACTCTGCGCTACACTTTAAGGTGTTTCCAAAACCTTTCCTGGAACTGGACGGGATGAAACTGTCACCCAATGTACATGCTTGAAAGCTGAAGATGCTGTCTTAAATGCTCTAGCGCAGGATCTACTGCGCAGCCCTTGGTGCTGTCCCACTCAAACTCCCTTAATCTTGCAAATGACTGAAACAATAACTTGCACAGACACTGTCGGCTCCATTGGACCTTCGACTCACACATAGCAAGCTGTCTTTCGATGGTTCCATTACTGTTGAGCCACATAGAGATGCAGAGGACATTTCAACTCTCACAATACACAATAGCCGGAGCTTGACCTCAAAAGTTGAAAATGCTGTGTTAAATACTTGTCAATGCACATATCAAAAATGTTAGTGTGAGGCCTCAATAATGTTGTGCTTAGCACCCATGTGGCCATTAAATGGGTTGCCACTGAGTTCAATTTGACCTTCTGTGGCAAACTACTTGTTGGGAGTTTTCTTAGCATGTCATTGTTCACTATTCTATGTACATTTAGGCATCTGCTGTCAGTCATGTTAATGAGGCAAAGAAAAAATATTTTTTGTCTTGTAAAAGTTAATACCTTTAGATGTTGAACACAATTTTTTATGGATCTAGCTTTTGAGGATTTGATTGTTGTTTTTTCCTCGAGTCCGATGCTCTTTAGGGTTTAATCAAACATTGATGCTAACAGGCAAATGCTTAAAATATTGCCATTCAGAATTTTGGTCATTTCCACTTTTTTGACAGGTTAAACCCTTATAATTATTTGAGGCACTAGGTGTCAAAAAACGTTTTGAGTTGCCAGCGGTGCACATTTCTTTTAGTTGAATAAAAGTACCACTCAGTGGAGGTATGACAAATACAATATAAAATGTACATACATTTTTTATGCTGTCAATGTATACGTCTTTATAAAGTTAGTGTATTGTACTTAATATGCATAAATAAAAATAAATTAAAACATTGGTATTATTAAGCAACACTTACCTAATATCTTCATAAATGTTATGCTGAGTGTTAAGTACATTTTACGTGATAATAAGTAAGTGAGTTTTACTTGATATTAAAGCAGTAAAACGTACTCAAAAATTCTGGGTGCAAATTCTTGCGAGGATTTTATCAAGTCAATCTTACGAGGTCTTTTTTTCCAGTGTAGTACGTGCTCGCTCTGTCACAGAGCGATCTGCATACACAGAGAGGAGCATAGCTGAGTGCTTGGGATATTATGAACATGGCTAATATTTTCTCAGAGATGCATGAGCAGGAAAAATAATACATAGGCTGACATTCTTTCAGAGTTGTCCTCATGCCAAGTTTATACAGTTGAAATTTTAGGGCATAAAGATCACGCGAACTCTCTATGCTAAAACAGCTCCATTACTTCACACACAAGTTAATCACAGCTGAGTTGTGCAGATTTGAAACGGACGAGGTAGCCTCTGTCGCTGACAATGGGTTAAGTGACCATGGCTGAGTGAGCCACTGGTCGTCTAATGTAGAGAGGTAGAGACCTCACACACTGGTATACACAACACTGCAGCAGATACACAATGCGACGCACACATACCACATCAAAGACACATTTGTCAGAAAGGATGTCTGAATGAGGGGAAGCCCTCATACCACCCAGAGGCACCCTGTGATCTCTGGTGGCTTTGTGTGAGTGTGTGTGTGTGTGTGTGTGTGTGTGGTCAGACAGAAATTTTGGAAATTCTGTTTTGTTGAAGCTCCTCAGATCTTACATTCAAAGCCACGCCCCCAACCATGGGAAAGCTGCAGACACCGCCACAATAAAAGGTCCTCTAACTGAGAATAAATGTGCTGTCATTCAGAAGTTGATGGCTAATGGTTCCTCAGAGATCACACTGCCTCAGGATGCTCGTCACATGCACTGAGCTGATGGACATGATTTTCAGTGAAGCTCAGATCCTACAGAGATTTGGATTATTATATTTCATGTCAACTCTCCGACATTGTTGTTTTATACATCTGTCCTGCGCTGGGACGAAGTGCATCGGCGCTGATGGCTGCAAACACTCTGGCTTCAGGCCTGGAACAATCATCTGTCAGAGTCTAACAGTGTCGTGGGACGGCAGAGGCTTCAGCACCAACATCAAACGGCCTCCCCTCCAGGCTCCACGATACATCTCCCCCATGGAAACACAGCGAGGATTATGTTCCATGTTCTCTATATTTATCTATGTCCACCACAAAGCCACAGCAGCCTTTCTGTTCAGGCATGGGGGAGGTGCCTGCGGTGTTAGTCTGCACGTTTCCCATGCTGTCCGTGTAAAAACAAAGTGGGTTTGATTTGTTCAGATGGTCAAAGAGCCAGATGGAAAGATTCAAATTATTTCGATAATCATCAGCAGATAGGAAATATGAAACACTGACAATGATGTTATTATATGTGTATAACGATCTAAAGATCAGCGTTGTTGAATATTGACTCCAGGAGCAGGTCCTCCCTGTGGAGGCTGCCACGTTGCAGGTTCTCCTACATACTTACACGAGGAAAGGCGAATTAAAAATATAGCAAAATAAGAAATAATGTCATGTCATCTTCAACCGCTGATCCAGTAATCTGGGTCGCAGGGTGTTTCCACCAGTGGGCATAGGGCCATTCAGGGCATCAGTGTCAGGGCCAGTGACACTGCAGCAGGGGCTGAGTAGGATTCGAACCAGTGACCTTTTGATTCCAAAGGCAACTGCTCTGTGTCACTGCCGCCTCAAATTAAGACATAATGAAAAAGAAAAAAATTATATATTATACAATGAATATACTTTTTGCTATATATACACATATATACACACACACACACAAATATATATATATAAATGAAATAAAGAATAATTAAAAACAAAAAAGAAAAAGACCATTCTTCTGACACCCATTAAGAGATACTGCATGAAAGTGATATTTAACCAGAGAAGGAGGTTATTATGGTCGACTTCTGCCCTGAGCAAACTACTGCCAGAAAATGTGGTGGTTGAAAGGGGGAGGGACGGAGAAGGGGGGGAAATCGGATTCTCGACCGCGCTCCATCAGAAGCAGGAAGGACAAAAACCTCCTCTCTCTGTGCCAACATTCCATGGCCCAAAGGGATTTTATAGACCAGCGGACAGCAATGCAGGAACCATTATTACATCCTTCTGATACTATTTATCATGCTCCCTATTTCCCTCTCTGCTACCCCACGTTCCTTTCACCACACACACACAAAACTTCATTCTTGTGCAAATGATCGAGGGGCACTGACATTCCAACAAGATATAACAAATGGACGCCTTGATGCTGCAACATGGATTAACTCCAGAGGAATGAGGATTTTTTTTAACCCTGATTATCCAACAAAGTTGTTAGCCCAAGTACGTTTGGTACATAAAGTGGCTCAATAAATAATAGTGTCTGTTCGGAAATAGGAGGTTGATTCATTAAGATAAGCAGGTTGTTGTGGTGATTTTCCAATCAGCCTCCATGAAACCACTTTAAGAGAAATGGTGCTAAACTGAAATTGGGGTTGGGTTAATAACAGAATGACCCTGCTGGCAGTAATTAGTAGGGGTGTAACGATACACTAAAATCACAGTTCGATACGTACCGCTGTTTTGAGGTCAGAGTTCGGTTCATTTTCGGCACAGTACAGGGTGGGGGCAGGTGAAGTGTTGACGGGGGAGGGGGGGCTAACGTGGAGGAGTAGACGTGATACAAGACTGAACTATTATCGTGCATGCTCAGCATGACACGCTCGTCTGTGTGTGGCCGCATTATGTTGGCTTTTTCTTATGAGTGACGGCATCTTGCCCTGTACAGTGCACAGCCCTGTAATTAGCTATTACCATAAAATCTCATTTAATCTTTAGCAAACACTCGCTAGTTGGATGATTGATGATGACAGGGCATGTCACACCATCTTTGGTTACTAGCTAAACACTAATCCAATCTTTTGCCATTTAGTTTGCATTTAATCTGATCAAATCTAAGGTCCTGTCCACTTGGAGATGATCAACCTCCTCCAATACCCTCATTGAGGACTGGATTGAGGATCAGGGTTAGTTAGTCTTTGCTGGACACTCTTCAATTTTTAAGATGCATGTATACACCTTAGTCCTTAGACTAAAATTGGACCGAATCGGGTTTCTCACAGACGGATTAAGACCCCTAGATTATTTGATTGATAGTCGCATTAATCGTGCATGTATATACATTCCATTGGATTTGGATTTTGTGTTCTGCGCAGGCTCGAGATTTTTTTCCCGGGGTCGTGAGCCAGAAATAGAAGGAGACGATAGTCTGGTCTGTTGGGGTTGGAAAATAGCAAACAACACTGTGTAGAGGCCAAGAAGCAACACGCACCTTTGGACTGATGAAGAGACTCGTTTCATGCTGCACCAGCTCAAAGAAATTCACTTTTTTAAGTTCATTGATGGGAGGAAAACAAGCATGAGTTTGGTGTTGCTGGTGTTGTAAAGAGGTCGACCGGAAGTGGCTCTATTACCACTAGTTGAAATGGGTGCAGCGCCACCTATCATACCGGGGTGTGACATGTTTCGGCCAACTAATCGATTTTCTCACCGCCAATTGCAATTGCCCGATTGAGGAGCATAGTCAACCAATGGCTGAAATCCGATTAAGTGGTGCATGTAAACGTACTAACAGTTGATATGGAGCATAATAGGGAAGAGAATAGTCTTAAAACATGAGTGAATGAAGTGGTAACTTTCCCGAATTAGAATTGTTTACGTGTCTTGTTATCCTACAGATAAGAACACGAATCTAAAAAAAGTGTTCATGGCTCCTACAAAAATAAAAGCTGTCTTTGCATTTGGAGCTCTATGCTCTGTTGTCAGGGAGTGGAACATTGTTACCGATTAGCTGGGAACGCCAAACCCACATACCAATAATGACCTCAGTGGGTAGAGAGAAGAAAGGGCTGGAGGGAGGGAGGGGAGGGTTGTCATAGCTCAGAGGCTCCATCAAAGGAAGAGTTGAGTAAAGACAAGTTATCAGAGACGCCGAAGTTCAACAGCAGTGCAGTGGGAAAGCTGTAGGTGTGTCCCTAAAGAAGAGCAGTGTCCCTTATGAAAGGACCCAAGGGCCCTATTACGATCCCTCCAAGTGTGCAAAATCCCCAAGAGGGGTGGTCAAGGTCACCAGAGGTCACATTCCAGAGGGGAAATCAAAAAAGACGAGCAGGGCAGGGGGGGAGAGAAACAACAAGATGAGACAGGGTGAGCAAGCAGAAGCTGCGCCATGATGAGGAATGTAACAGATTGTAAAAAGGCCACTTCAACATGCTGATGAAGTTCAACCCCTCAAAACCACATCGTCGAATCTGGGGATTAGCATCCCAGGCACCCCTGGCTCCGTGACGATGGGAAATCTCCCATGTGACATAATCTCCGACCATCATACGACACAGCATCATAAAGGGTTCAGCTCAGACGTGGAGACGGGCTGGTGAAGTCAGCTCTTCCTGCTTTCACACCATCTGTATGGACCAACTGGTCAAACTAGGGGGGGGCAGGGTGCAAGTGTTAATGTGCGGGTGGCCTTTACAAGCACTGCAGGACCCGCACGAGAGGAAACATTGTACATTCGCTCAGTTTAAACTCATTAAAAAGACATACACAACAAGTAAAAGTCTCCACTGGTCACCCCGCCAGTGCAGCAGCATCTGGCTTTTGTTGGATTGAGCGGGTTTACACCCCAAGAGAGGAAGTCACTTATTTCAGCTATGTTATATAATAAACAGGAACCTTTCCTGTGTAATTGCAGGCCACACATACACACGGTTGTCCCATTTGGTTTCCAAAGCAGGGTCAATGTGTGACGTCCTTCGTTGGTAGAACAACAGCGTGTTCCATAAATGTTTAATGGTAACTAAGGTAAGAATAGACTTAAGGTGTGCTGGCTACACACAGGGCAACAAAGCATGAGATACACACACACACACACACACAAACACACACAGCAGGCGTGAGGACGGGGCACACCCTGAAAACAATTACCGCACATAAACTTTAAAAAGTGAGGAAATTCCACCAGGGAAACTAAAAAAACAACACTCCAGATGGCTTGTGAAATAAGGTTTTAAATGCAGTGAAGCTCCACCACACATTCTTTTGGTGTGAAGTCAGAAATGTACCTCATTACACAGAACTACACTAAACTTGAAAATCCCCACATCTAGTGTCAGTAGATCCTCCTGTGGAGGCCGTCCACAGGAATAATAATAATAATATTCATCTTTGACCTAGTTTCACATTGGACTAAAAAAACAAAACAACATTAATGACACTGTACATAGCAATGGCAATACAAGTGAGGTTGGGTACAAGCAGCGACCTATAGGGCTGATGGATGACAACCACACAGGACAGGGAAAAACTTGCAGTGCACAGGGTGGCCACTTGAGGCTGGCTCCAAAAGCAAGTCAGAAGCCCATAGCCTGCCATGTTAAAGTGAGACTAAACTTTAACAGGTGAATTAAACATGTGAGATACCCTGTGTAGTATTTAGTGATATCTAGTGGTGAAGTCACATTTTGCACCTATCTCACATTTTAAGTTTGTCCATTGTAGTTTAACATATAAATATGGTGGTTCAACATGGCGGGTTACAAAATTATTTCATATCCACTTTCAACAATGTGCTCCATTATTCATCATAGTGGAGGTCCAGTTTGTAAGATTTGAGATAAACTAGTTTGTACAGTTGTATCCAAGTAAATCTCAGGAGCCATATGTGTACAGGGAGTAAAAAATGTTGACGCCGAAAGGCAAAGTAATCACATTGTGACTCTTCCTTTGCAAAAATGAATGAATGCAAAAAAGAACCTACGGAGGCCTTCAAAGCTTATTTAAGTAAGTTACTGTGATGACCATAACATGATGGTGCAACATGGTGCTCTCTTGATGTAAATATAGAGTTCTAGTACCAAATTCATACACACACACACACACACACACACATACATATATAAACATATTTTGTGCGTATTATGGAATCTCGTGTTGTGGATTTCCACCAATACACCACTGTCAATATTATACACTGCACCTTTAACCACCCTAAAATCATAGAAAAGCAGGAAAAGTAAATTTACTCCCCCTCCCTCCAGGGCCTCAGCCTGTATAATGGCAGTGTGACCCCCCCCCTCCCCCTCCCCCCCCCCCCCCCACCCCCCCCCCCCAAACCCACACACCCACAACCAACAACAC
>JAFBJT010108546.1:0-31478 GCA_016785325.1 Chascanopsetta lugubris
ACAAAGTCACAGGAACCATGAAATCAATCACTCTATGATTGGACACCACACTAAGGTCTGTATTCCTGAGGATAATCTACTGAGGGTGTGATCAACAATGATAAATACATCAGAATGACTAACTGACCTTTAACCCTTGTGTGGCGTTTGTACTCGGCCACTGTTTGAGGGGTGAAGGTAAACAGGGTCATTTCCATACCTCAAATATCCCTGGGTCCAGTGGACCAGGACATCCGGTATGTCATGTAAATGTGTAGCAGAGGGGGAACAGTGTGCAGCCATTGAAATGTATCTCTGATACATGTTCTTCACACAAACTGAGCCAAGGGCCAGTGAAATTTGAAAAAATAATTAATCGTATCATTTTCTTTTGATAAAAAAAAAAAAAAAACACCACATGAGAGTTTGTTCTGACAATGGCGTCAGGACATTTGAAGGACTGAACTGGTTGAAACAGCGGCGCTCTGACACCCCTGCAGGTCAAACTAGATCAAACAAACATTTGACTTTAAACCTCTGATCTGCTGGAAACAGCGAACCAACCAGATCCAACGGGCTGATGCAATGACCCAGCCTCAGCTGCTGCTGGTGGAGGGGAGGACGTTCTCCTGCCTCTGGTTGAAGATGGTTCGTTATTAGTCATTTTCAAACTTTGGCTTCTCCACCTGGAGAAGTCCACGCTGCCGGTATCTGTCAACGCTCACCTGTTTCCTTGCCTTTGATATAAAGGAAGTAGGACTATGATCGACTCCTGTGGAGGAAGGGGAACACACGTAGCGTTACTGAAGAAAGTCGGGCCATCGTAGTTCGGCTTTGTTTCCCGCTGCCTGACAGCAGAGAGATTCGGTGTTAAACGTCTGTACCTCTGTGTTGGAACAAGCCAGTTCAGGTTCAGCAGGAAGGTCACTCATGCCTCACAGGTCTGAAGTCACATTCCCGCCTGTGTTTGTCGGGAACAATGTTGCAACGTCGGTGCTGAAGTTTTGCCCTGATGTGATTATTCCCCCTGAGACACTGAGGTTTTGTTGAGGCATTGTTCTACAAAAATAATGAGGTCTGGACAATCTCACTCATCTGCTTGAACTCATATTTTATTTCCTGTGTGTGACAGTGGAACAACGGTGCTCGAGAAACATCAGCTGGTGGAAACAATCAAACACTGAACAAACTCTCACCAGTGAAAACTTAACTGACAAACCCTGACACACTGGGCAGAGACACTGGTCCCTCAGCTGCTGCTGCTGCTGCTGCTGCTGGTGGACGGACTGTTGGTGGACGGACTGTCCGACTTGACTGAGCAGGACGTCCACAGGTTGTCGGACAGCCGGCCCTCCCACTGCAGCGTGTCGCCACACCTGAGGGGAAACATGACGCTGTGTGAGAGGAGCAGATAAAAACCTTCATTCAGCTTTTCATTTTCACTATAATAAGTTATCTTTGGATTTCACTCCCTTTCTCTCTCTGCTTGTACAACAGTACTAAACCAGGAAGACGTAAGAGAGCAAAGGTTATGAGGTGGATCTGACATTTAAAAATCTGGATCTACTGACGTTACGTGCTTTAAAGACAAAGTTGATGTTTCACTTGTCCGTTAATGTTGTCATGTGTTGTTTTTGTGAATTAACGGTAAACTTCAAACTCAACCTTCATCTCTGCTGTGAAAAGTGTTTTTCTGAAAAACCAGTTTTAAAACAAACATTTCTACTGTTGACTGTTAATTTCACCAGTGTCTTCCTTAAGTTTTTGTTGTCTTTCACAAAGATCATGCTCTCTGGTGTGACACTTCAGGTTCAATATGCTCTGAAACAACAGTATACTTGTGGTGGGCGGAGCTAGTGGGTTTCTGGGGGCTGGACTCTGGGTTTTTAACCGGAGCATGGAGCCACTTCCCTGGTCTCATAAGGCGGGGCCTCTGGCCAATCCCTGAGGGCTGCTGCAGACCTGCTCGCTGCTCCTCCTCCGTCAGCACCTGGTGAACATCAGAGTGGAACTGTCACTCACATCATGTAAACAGCAGCGCCACACACTGGAACTCACCGCCACTATTTTTACACTAGTTCACACACACACACTCACTTCATCATGGGAAATCATGTCAAACCAAGCACACGGATCAACGTGACTCCGTCCTCAGCAGGGACTTGTCAAACATTCCAATGTCAAGCCCAAACATTATCTTTGTGTTTTCTCTCAAGGTGACAATCATCCAGGAAGAAAAAGGAACATTCCGTACAGAAACCAGCGTCTGCAGGATGGTCTCCTCCCTCTGGTTGAATGGTTTGGAGGGAAAACGGTTTCTCCACAGAAACAGGCTCTGCCACATCTGCCGGAGCTTCAGGATCATCCTGGCTCCCTGATGTCCGACGCAACACAGAGGAAAGAGAAGAGACCATGGGAGTGAAAACACGTCACTTCCTGTTTGGAAACAGTGTGAGTTCCTGTCTCTGTGAGGTGAGACTGAAACGTGTGACGGGAGAGTGACGTCCTCTCACCTCTGACTCTGACTGGAAGGCCAGACGCTCGTCCAGCTTAATCTCAGCTACGTCCTCCGACCCACTGTCACTGTCGTCCCGTGGACAGTCTGTACCTGCAGCTTGCAGTAGCGCATGCTCCACCAGGGGGAGCAAGGCACAGCCCCCGAAAACCGCCACAGTGGCGGGTGTGACCAGGGAGCAGCAGCGAACACTGGCCGTCTTCTCTCCTCTGCGCATTTCGTCGTAGATGATCCAGTCTGTGGGAGGAGCCTCGCTGGATCTGGACAAGAATTTCTAGAGCGCAGATACACACGGGACAATGATCAGAACACGGCCAGGGTTTCTGCCTCCATCTTTAAATATGTCAACATCTGACGTGAGGCCGTGCATCCTTCATGTCGGTCAAACGGTGCCTGTACCTCTTTGAAGTGGTTGAGCACGGACGTGGGATGGAAGCAGATCTTGTCCTTGCTGCTGGACAGCGGTGACGCGTCCTGGTCCACGTGGAGGACGTTCGGATACATCCCAGCCACCAGCGCCGCTTTCACCACAGCCCAGTTCTCCGAGTTACGATTGAGTTCACGGATGTCGCTGCCTCCATGAGCTCGAACAAACCCTGAGTGATAAAAAGGTGTTTCCTGTCTTCATTCGTTTCAATAAAGGTTCATGAAAACGTCTCCGTCTGACCTGAAAGTCATACGGCTACTGGACGATTCTATTTTGGGCTGCGAGGGGGCGTGTCGGACCAGAAACTCACCAATAGCGCGGAGCTGTGCGAGCAGCTGTATCCTGATGCCGTTTATCACTTCCATGGTGGACGGGGACAGGAAGTGCTTCTCACAGAAGGATCTCTCGTTGCCATGACAGCGAGCTTTCTGCCAAGCCTGGGACACAACACAGGACGGACGTGAGGACAAACATGGCGAGGGACCGGTGGGTCTGGCAGACGGAGCAGAGGGAGATGAACCTGGAAAGCGGTGAGCAGAGCCATGTGGTCGCTGACGCTGCAGGAGGAAAACTGTCGGCGGGAGAGGAGCGCCGCTCTTTTCTCTGGGCCCTGAGCGGGAAGGATGAAGGGGTCACGGTAGGTCAGGGTGCAGGCGATGGTCAGGATGGGGTCCAGACACTTGAGCACCACGGCGCTCAGCACCATCTTCCCCAGGTGAGGCTCGATGGGCAGATCGGCCAGGTGGAATCCCAGGTCACTCAGGTCTTCATCCTGGTCCATGGCGCCTGTGACCTGGACACAAGAAGGTGGTGAGGTGAAGGGGCGGAGTCAGCGCAGCGTCAGGCTACAGGACCGACAATGACGAAACATATTCAGGAAGTATCGCGGATAATAGTTGAGTCAACGTCTCTGTAGTTTATAAAATGATGATGCCAAACATTAGAGAATTAAATATAGAAATACATTCAATACTCAGTGAAGTCACATAATATCAGGTCTCTTCAGCTGATTGGAAGTGGCTCAGTGGTGAGAGCAAACGTCCTATACCCTGTGATAAGCTGCTGACCATGACACGGACCTAACTGACACCAAGGGCTTCATACCCAACAATGGCTCCATCTAGTGGTTAAACGCGGGAGTGTTTTTCATTCGCTTTCTCAGATGCGCGTTAAAGTTCTGCTAAATGTCTGAGGCTTTCCTATTCACTCCAACGTCTCATGTACAGCTGCTCTGCCTCACGTGTGACTTCTGTTACCTTCAACATCTTCAGAGCACCTGTGACCACGTGCGCAGGGGGAGGCTGAGGGGCTCTGGACAGGAAGTCAGCCACAGGACAGGAAGGAGCGAGCAGTTTGGTCTGCAGGCACAGTTCCTTCAACACAACACGCCGCATTTGACTGACTGTGTCTGAGGAGCAGTCGGCCATTATTATTTATATCATGAGTGAATTTGAAAGCAGAAGATTTGACTTAAAATACACAGTGTGTGTGTGTGTGTGTACCTGTAGTGGAATCTGCAGTAGCTGTGGAAGCTGGAATTCCATCATGTTGTTGAAGCAGGTTCTGGTGAAGAGGTGAAAGCAGGTCCCTGGTTGGCTGCGTCCTGCTCTGTGGACACATCATCACACGACAGCAGGTTTCTGTCACTCAGTCAAAAGTGACAGTCAGTCAATTGTTGATGAGATAGAAAATGAAATGTCGGACCTTCCCCTTCTCTGCAGGACGTTGGCTTTTGAAATGCAAACCTTCTTTAGAGTGGATAAACCACTGACGGAGTCCAAACATTTCTACCATAAAAACACAAATCAATAATTAACCACTAAACCACAGGTTTGTTTCTTTGACTTTGACTGAAAATCCAACACTTGGGAAGTGGCTGTACCTGTTCGACCAGCCCTGTGTCAATGACAAACACCACGTCGTCGATGGTGATGCTCGTCTCTGTGACATTTGTGGAAAGAATCTGACGAGAACAAGGAGAACAAATTCAACTTCAAGTCGAAAAGAAGCGTGTGGATGTTGGAAATCAAAGCGGTGGAAGACTCACGATCTTCCTGATGCCCGGAGGAGTGGAGGTCAGCATGTTCTTCTGTTCCAGAGTCTGAGCGTCTGAGTGCAGAGTGAAGATCTGAAACCTGAGGGAACACCCACAGAGTCAGAGTTCAACACGAGTTCCACACAACAGGACGGAATAGGTCTGCTTCGAATGTCACCTGTCAGAGTGAGAGGAGAACCTCTGGTCATCAAACAGGATCCGGTAGCACAGAGACACAATCTCGTCATGACTGGGGAGAAAAATCAGGACGGCGCCTGAAGACAAGAGCAAGAGAAGTTAAAGCTGGTTTTCTTCTTCTCAGCGTGAAAACCGTCTCAGGAATCCTCTTCCTCGAGCGATGAAGAGGATTAAACGACTTCAGGTCGTCTGGTGAACCTTCGGCTGTGGTTCTGGAAGAGACTCACCGTCAGAGGTGGAGGAGCAGATGTGGTGCAGCAGATCCATGATGAGGTCCAGGTCCACTCTCTGATCAGCAGGTCTTTGCAGGTACAGGTCCAGAAGCTCCTGGTCTTCAGGGTTCAGCTCTGCGCCGGCGCTCTGCTCCTCAGTGGACCGGTCCAGGCTGCTCTCTGCCCTCAGTGGACTGAGCCACAACACACCGTTCCACACTTACACCTTCGGCCATTACTCATTTCGATCTCCTTCACGGGACAATTACAGCTTCACATTCCTGATCAACTCTAAGCTCCTCCCCTCGGGGGGAGGTCACACTTACATGGAGCTTCTGAGCAGGTCCACAGCATCTCTGTGTCCAAACTGTTGGGCAAAGTCTGAGGCCGTCCTGAAATCACACGACATCACGCTCGTCTCCCGAAGCTTCTCACATCAAACCGACACACCGCTCAGATCATGTAAAACAGAGGGGCGGAGCTTCAGCGTCTCACCATCCATTGTTGGCCCTCATGTTGATGTCAGCCCCCAAGATGAGCAGCTGCTCCATCTGATCGACAAACCCTCGACTCGCTGCCACCATCAGAGCTGTAGCCCCCAGGTCACTGTGTCTGTAGTCCACGACTGACAAGAAGCCAAAGGACGGTCCTTCACTCACACATCCACTCACTGTGTGTGTGTGTGTGTGTGTGTGTATGCAGCAGAATGTGAACCACAACTTGTTTATTTCAACATCAGGGAAAAAAGAATCCAGAGGTGAGCTCAGCTTGTGGGAATCAAACCGTTGACATGTCGAGAGAGGATGAGTTTGTCCAGCAGACTGGACGAGTCCTGGTCGTGAGCGTAGAAGATGTTGAAGAGGCAGGAGTCCATCTTCTCGTCCGCCTCCATCTCTTCGCTGTCCTTCTGTAAAACATCACACCACAGCTCATCCCTCACCTCCACGCACAGAGCAGCAGCCCTGCAGACTGCACAGCTACATACGTGTGTGTGTGTGTGTTTACTGGCATGGTGACAGCAGCGCCCCCTCTGGCCTGGCCCCTGTTGTCACATCTGGATCTGAGGGCAGACTCGGGTCTTTTGAAGCCGGGCAGCTTCAGAATGTCCTCCAGGAAAAGTTCCCGTACTTCAAACTGTCGACCTTTGACTGAACCAGGAAACGGTACAAGTTGTACTCGTCCTTCAATGACTTCTTCATCAATGAGTCTTCATCTTCATCGTTCCTTCAGACACTGAACTGGTGGCGGGACTTACCACGGACGACGGGACAGCTGCCGAAGTAGTGCAGGATGAAGGGGACGTCCAGGGCAGCGGAGGACAGGATGAGTTTGAGTGAGGGGATCTTCTGAAGGAGACTCTGCATCTTTGTGAGCAGGACGTCAGTCAGACCATCGCGCTCATGAACCTCGTCCTGTTTCAACAGTCAGATGTTACGCAGGTTTATTCGGCGTCTTCGGACGTGGACTGTTGGTGCAGACTGGCACAGCGTCCGTGTTTGTGCGGAGCGTTTTCAAGGGCCAGAGCCGGGAAGATCTCGAGTTACTCGACACTCACCACAATGACATGTGTGACATTTTTCAGGCAGTCGTCTCCAGTCATCAGTGTTTTGAGTAGAACTTCAGTGGTGCAGAAGGTCAGCAGCGTCAGGTGGGAGAATCTACGGATGCAAAGTCACTTTGAGAGTCGTGAACAAATTGCGTGTCGTGATATTCACAGAAATGTTGTTGTTTTTTTTCAGTTATTTCTGTGAACTCTTCTCATGTGGACATGTAACATCGCAGCTGCTGCTCTACTTGTTTTAAACCCAGAGAACAGACAGCGGTGTCATGTACCTGCACTCCAGTCGCACATGGTAACCCACAGTGAGACCCACGCTCTCCCCTCTCTCCTCCGCCACGCGCTCGGCCACAGCGACCACGCTGAGGCGCCGGGGCTGAGTGCAGAGGATCCTGCAGGGCTCCATCCTCTGACAGCAGTCGTCCAGCAGCAGCTGTGGAATCTGAATGGTGAAAACAAACCAACACATTCAAACTGTGGCTGAACTCCTTTCTTCACACCACAATGACATGTGTGACATTTTTCAGGCAGTCGTCTCCAGTCATCAGTGTTTTGAGTAGAACTTCAGTGGTGCAGAAGGTCAGCAGCGTCAGGTGGGAGAATCTACGGATGCAAAGTCACTTTGAGAGTCGTGAACAAATTGCGTGTCGTGATATTCACAGAAATGTTGTTGTTTTTTTTCAGTTATTTCTGTGAACTCTTCTCATGTGGACATGTAACATCGCAGCTGCTGCTCTACTTGTTTTAAACCCAGAGAACAGACAGCGGTGTCATGTACCTGCACTCCAGTCGCACATGGTAACCCACAGTGAGACCCACGCTCTCCCCTCTCTCCTCCGCCACGCGCTCGGCCACAGCGACCACGCTGAGGCGCCGGGGCTGAGTGCAGAGGATCCTGCAGGGCTCCATCCTCTGACAGCAGTCGTCCAGCAGCAGCTGTGGAATCTGAATGGTGAAAACAAACCAACACATTCAAACTGTGGCTGAACTCCTTTCTTCACTTGGATGAAACAACAAAACACGTATTTTGAAAATGTGTACTAGTATAATAAACACTGAACTGGTATCACAAACCCACCTGAGTGGTTTTCCCACAGCCGCTCTCTCCCACCACCAGCACCACCCTGTTGGCTCTGATCAGCTGGACCATCTCTTCCCTTGATTCATAGATCGGGAGCGAGCGTCGGAAACTGTCCAGCTCAGATGGATTCCTCTTCCGAGGCACCAGGGGGACGCTGTTGTTCAAGCATCCGATAGGTTTGTATCGGGTGCAACTGTCGTCTGCGTGAAGAGGAGAAGACAATCACACGCGTGTGCATCTTGAAAGCAGAGGAACGGATTTTACATTCTGCCTGGAGCTCATCATCGCTGATTGCTGACGCACCGGTTTTGGAGGAGGGCTGCACGTCTGTGCGGTCCCTCTGCCTGATGGGGAACTTCTGCAGCAGAGAGCTGATGAAACACAGCGACTTTGGGGAGACGGAGAGCGGCGCGATGGTCAGAGCTTCGTCGGAACTCTCCTTCTTCCAGATGGTGAGGAAGCGATAGATTCCTTTCCTGGATGACACGGAACAAAACCTCACTCACACCGACTTTGCCTTGTCGACATCACGGAACAAAACGTGCTGCTCGTACTTTGGACACAGCTCTTGACAGTGACAGTGTGAGACAGGAGATAAACATGGTGCTGATGGGAGGATGTTTACCCTTTGCTCTTGCAGAGGAAACCCAGGGAGTGAGCTGCCTGCTGAGCATACACTCGCTCAGCGCTGGAGAAACAGGAGGGAAGTCCCATCACTGTCGGCACGAGAAAAAACACACGATAAAACTCCACCATCGTGACTCTGCGCTCACATCACACACATACAGCTGTCAATCAAACGGATATAAAACCACAAGAAGGGTTGATACCTCTGTCCTTGCTGCTCTGAAACCTCTCCAGGCAGAACTTCACTGCTAACTTCACCTCTTCATTGATGTGGTCTTCATCAGGAGGGGAGGGGCTCTGACTCATGGCTGCTGTCGACATGACACGCTGTAACACAACCACACTTTGTTTCATCTTAGGCCGGAGCATATATGCATTATACTGTGATTCACAGTGAGTGGAAGCATCCTGTGTTGATACCACTCTCTGGTGGCACTTTGTGGAACAACTGCAAAGAAATTCTGGTTCAATCTGTGTTCACATGCAGCCTGACTCAAACAGGCAAAGAGGTCAAAACAACCCAAGACTGTGTATAAGTATAATCCTTAAATACAGAATACAATAATTAAAATAAGTCCTGCTGCCACTTTAGCTCCATGTGTCGTCAGGGCTGACGGGTGCAGGAACACTGGGTAGATAATAGTCATACAGATAAAGTTAGAAATTAGTCTGCTTTCACCTTTTTACATTAAAATGTAACATAGCGTAGAACCATAAAGCTGGAGTTAAAGCATTTTCTTTTTCCTGCCTGTGTCCCTCTTTTATTAGCATGAGCTTGAAGGAGCTAGAGCCTCCTTTGCTGTTGAGCTTTAGCTACTATGTTAGCTTAGCAGCTAAAGAAAAACCTTTAGCTCTATAGCTCAGTCACTGGCACCTGTGTGGACCTGGTAACCAGTCATTAGGTAACGTGTGAGGGACAAACGTGACCAGCGGTAAATTATCTTCCTCTACATTAAAGACAGGAAACATCACAATGGTAAAAAACGACGAGGGCTCCTCCTATGAGATGGCGCCTTTAGCCTTTGCTAGCTTCCAATGCTAATTGTTTCTGAGTTAGCTGACACAGCTAGCATGAATTCGGCTAAAGTGCCAGGTTTTATCTTTTAGTTTTAGCAACATGAACCAGACTGCTGACGATAAACCTCCCAGAGATGAACCTGGCGCTTCGGGATCCGGAAGACTAGCACCCAGACCTACTCCCTAACGGATGCAACGTCACCTGCTCACCTTGGGATGAACTTGGGCTTTACGTTCGGTACGTACGATCCGCTCTCCTCCAGGCGGGGGCGCTGTCAGCGACGCCAAGAGTAAAACTGCATCCGGTTCAACTCTTTAACAATAAAATGGCTTTTACATAAACTTCCTGCAACTGTATATACACGTCAATGAATGGAAAAAGCAAATACAATCGGTCAATTCATCTTTTTGTCAGATTAAAAAAAACTAAACTCTACTCATTCTATTTACATGTATGAGATAAATGTTGATTCTAATGAGGAAAACCTCTGGTATGCTGTCCACCGCTTTCAAAGTAAAAGCACATAACATACACATAACATAACACATAAAAGCACATAACATTTCCCCAAATTAGCTGTGACAAACAAAATAAGAGTCGAGTGAAAAAACAGCGTTTACTTTATTCACAGTCATAACATCAGTAAAGACATCCCCAGATAAGCATGTGTAAAAAGGATAATAACAAACAACATCCACACTTAGACTCAGACTGTGGTGCAACTCCACAGAAATGTTGAATCGACAGAAAGAGCTAAAATCACAGAATTGATGAGAGGCAGCACTTGGACAAAGACCAATAATAATGTACATGTGTCTGTGGTGGAGAGGATTAAAATCAACTACGGACCCCTGGTGTATTTAACATTCGTGTAAAAATCTCAACTTTACGGGCGGAATGAGCAGGGACACTGCAGCTGCTGTTTTCGATCTGAAAAGTCCAATAAGATGCTCCTTTAAGAGGGAAATGTGATGAGAGAGATGAATTGTGTTTTGTCTTCATCAAACAGTTCCCATGATGCTGCAGCTGAGGCTCCGTTCATCCAGTCAGAAATCCAAACATTTCATGATGGCGTCCCGGTTGAATCTGAAGTTGAGGAAAGTCTTGGAGGAGAGCAGGTGCTCAGAGTCTCTGCTGTGACTGGTGGATCCTTCTGTGAGAACACACACGTATCAACAGGCTCCGTCTCATGTTCAGAAGTCAAAGAAAACATGAGCGTGTCAATGCTGATCTGAGTTACCTCGGTCAAAAGTCTCCTGCAGGCGTCTGGGCTGAAGTCTTTTATCGTCCTTCTGCAGAATCAAACATGAACTGTTTATTCTACTCTGACAGAAACTCATCTTTTCACTCGTCCAACACTGGACTGAACACGGCTCCTTAACATCAGCTGATAAAACTCATCTGAGCAACTCAGTGTTTGAGCCCCGTCTCTTCAGATCCAAACAATCTCACCTCCTCTCACTAAAAACAACAACCTGAGACACAGACGCCGTCATACTCACTAAGATGGTTTTCACCTGCTGGTTACTGGATCCACCGTCATTGGCTCCTTTCTTGACATGTGCCGACTCCTGACTTTTTCTCCCATTGACCTTTATGTTCTGGTTCCACAAAGTAAAGAGCAGTCGTTAAGGCTCAGTGGAGGTTTATTCTACTTCGCGGATCAACATTTGACTACTTTATGAAAATATCAGAATGACTGTACTTAAGGTGAGGGGCAAAGTGTAATTCACTTTGTGTGTTTTCTAACCTCGTACTGGCTCAGCTGAGTCGCAGCCTTCTGCTGTTTAGTCCAACCGTTCCCAGGTAACACATCGCTCCCTGGGAGGCGGCGGGATTTTGACCTGAAAGACAGCGGAGGAAAAATAAAACAAGAGAAAGAGGTTTCCATGACAATGAAGCATTTTATACAGAAATGTCCAGGTTTTAAACACGGTGCTTTTACCTGAGGTTGTCTGAAGGTTTGCCTGGAGTGCTGCTGTTGTTCCCAAAGTCCTCGTCGCTGTCTGTGGACTCCCCTCTCAGCTTGCTGATCCATTCTCGCAGAGGTCTGCACAGACAGGAAGCAGGAAGTGCATCATCAACATCAATCCACACCTGTCACCTGTCTCTGCTAGACAGACAGTCTTCTGTGGAAAACTGTGACGTGCAGACACAGTTCATAATGCCGGAATCTTCGACTCGCACCTGATGAATGGAATGGCCATGAAGAACCTGTTGGGCGCGAGACCAAGTTTGGATTTTGGGGTCATGTCGTTCCTGTGGCACGGCAGCTTCTCGATGGGGAACCATTCAATGTTCTGTTGGGGGAGAGGGAACACGGTGAGACATCGAAGTCGGCTTCTCAAACAGTGTCAGACAACAAAGTTCCTACCCTGATCTCCTTCCTGGTTTTGGGGTAGAACTTGGTGTCCTTGGAAACACCTGGGATGATGTAAAGTCGAACCACCTGGTCTGTGATTTTCTGCTCGATGTATCTGTCTTTGGAGATTCGGTTCTTGATGTCGAAGCCCGTCTCCTCCATCACCTGGAAAACACACACACACACACACTTGTGTTAGGAGCTAAAAGGTCTGGTTAGACACGGCTCTCTTTGCTGCCCTGTGGTCAAAGTCAAGAATATGTGACATACCTCTCGAACAGCACAGTCATGAGGAGCTTCATCCTCGTTCACTTTGCCCTTGGGAAAACCCCAGCCGGACTTAGCCAAGTATCCCTGGACAAGAAGAGCCTGAAGGGAACAGATGGGACAGTTTGTCTCAGTACATCAGAGGACTTGAAACACAGAACAAAACATTTTCATTCATCAAATGAATCGATTTGAATCACGCAGCTGTGAGTTTGCAAACACTGCTCACGTTTTCTAAAGACTCGTCCAAAATAATTGCTCCGTAAGTCGGAACGCCCATCTTGTACTCCTTCCATTGTTCCAGGACTTTCTGCACATCCTCTCCATGAGGCAGCAGGAATGGACAGTGATGGAAAAGTTAGTCGCCGTCAAGGAAACACACAGTTCTGGAGGAACAGCCGCGCTGTGCATTTCATAAGACACTGTTATCAACACCGTCCTTCACGCGTAAAAGATATCAGCTTTGGCGAAGTCTCTGATGCCACAGTGAGGAGCTCCAGGAGTGTTCTGCATGCAGAAGTCCAGGTAGAACCAGTGAGCCAGCTCAATCTGGAAACACACACGGATGGCGTTGTCCCTCTCCTCGCTGGGGATGTGCAGGATGAAGCGGCTGCAGGGACGAGAGGGGAGAGAGGAATCAGAGCCACAGCGCAGTGTCAGGGGGCCAAACACCAGCTTCGGGCCCCTACTGAGGCCCCACATGTAAGTCACTGTGTTTTCACATACAGACAGAGGTGATGGTTCAACTACAGCGGAACTATGAACTAACTCAAACAACAGAGCCCCTTAGCTCTTAGGGTAAGTAGTGGCTAAGCTAACAACAACAGACAGTGTTTAGCAGTGGCTGAGATAACAAAAACAAGAACAACAGTGTTTAACAGTAGCTAAGCTAACAACAGCAGCAATAACAGTGTTTGGTAGTAGCTAAGCTGACAACAACAAAACAGACAGAGTTTAGCAGTGACTAAGCTAACAACAGCAGTGTTTAGCAGTAGCTAAGCTAACAACAACAAAAACAGACATAGTTTAGCAGTGACTAAGCTAACAACAACAGATAGTGCTTAGCATTAGCTAAGCTAACAACAGCAGCAGCTCCAGACTTTCTACCCCCAAAGTTAAATCACAGTTTGATGAAGCAAAGACGGGTGGACTGCGGCGACAGCGGAGTGGCCGGAGGGCTCGTACCTGCACAGGTCGTCCAGAACACCGGAGGGAATCTCCACTCTTTTGGTTTCCATGTTGGTGGAAAACATCCCGACGGAGTCTCTCACACAAACCGGGGACACGGAGCTGAGAAGCGGGAGCCTACATGTGCGTTTCGCCGTTCATTCTGTCTCATTCACAGCCTCACATCACCAGCATGAATACATTAACTCATCATTTAAACTGTTTAAAAGCACAAACAACAGCACAGCTCCAGCTGCTGCTGCTTTAGCTGCCGGGTCTCCGTCCGCCTGCCTGTGTAGGAGTGCTGCGTTCACGGACCTTGAAGCGGGGCGGAGAAAAGACAACGCTTTTGAACACAAATCTTTATTATTCTATTCATTTTGCCTCATAGACCTCAGTTTAACGACAGCAGTAAAATAACATCTACTTGTTGAATTGTTGACCCCGAGTCCCTGGTATGACTTTGATATTTAGTTTGATCATGACTTCAGTTCTTGGAATGAAATTAAAAGAGATAATGACATTTAGTCATTTTTAAATGTCACCTTTACCACATATCTTATTCAGGTAAAAGTAGACAAATAGACCGTCAGGTTTAATAAAAAAAACAAGAATGTTTATTCATGAAACAAGATGATGTGAACGAAGATATAAGAATATATGGCAGAGGCACGATCATACTAAAACACAGGGAATTATTCAACATTCATAAAAATGCACAGCTGGTTAGATGAAGATGGCTTTTAAAAAAACTCTGATGAATGTATTCAATTACCAACATTTCCTCAAATGTCTCGCACAAGCAGAATGTGTTTAAAAACAAAATCTTTAGTCTTAAAGTGGCTGTACAAGAGAGAGAGGCTCGATCCTGCCGTTACTCGGGCTCTCGTATGGTCATGTGTGTTTATTTATAAACAATCCACGCCGCGGATCCTCCGCGCCAGCTGGATGTCTCGGGGGAACAGCGTGACTCTCTTGGCGTGGATGGCGCAGAGGTTTGAGTCCGAGAACAACATGACCAGAAACGCCTCTGCGGCCTGAGAGGGGAGAGGAATAACATCAATCAGACTGCGGCTTGAATCAAACGTCAAGACAGAGAAGAAGGTTGAAACGGCGTCTCACCTCCTGCAGAGCGATGATGGCAAAAACCTGCCATCGCAGAGACTCTTTGGAGAAACTTTGACAAATCTCACGAACCTGGAGCAAAGAAAAACAAAGGAACTTCATTTCATTCAAACCCTCGCCGTCTCTTTGGGACCTCAAGTAACTCAAGTTTACACAAGGACACAGGAGATCTCACTGCAGCTCATTCATTGGTGGACCGGTCTGACGGCTGTGACCGAGTGGACTCACCAGGCGCCCGAACGGAGCCTTCCTCAGCAGAAGCTCCGTGCTCTTCTGGTATTTGCGGATTTCCATCAACGCCCTCGTTCCCGGTCGGAATCGTCTTTTCCTGGGAGGCGTCGGACGTGCAACTGGAAAACAAGTGTGGTTAGAGTTCTGGTTCCTGGAGCACAGTCAGGTTCTGTGGATTCAGGCTTGATATTTTTTCGTTTTTTTTTTGGAAACATCAGCTCCACGTCCTCAGCTGATCTGACCTGATCCACTCTGGCGCTGTGGCGTTGCCGGTGGCCGCAGCGTGGAGGCAGAGGTTCCCGGGGCCGGCGCCTTGGAGCGCTGTCGGGGGGTTGTGCCCTTCCTGCGACTGCTGGAAGAGTCGCGACGCATGGCCGACAACACAGGTCAGGACCAGCAGAAGATGTGTTGAGGTCTGACTGGGACAGACACAAGGCGTCACATGATCAACGATGAAAACACAAACACACTCTCTGTTTTCTGTTCGCTGAACCTATTGAAGAACCTATGGCAGCCTCCAGTTGTCTTTCATACTCTACAGGTGTTTAGTTTGTCCATTCTGAGCTACTGTCACAACATGGTGGTGCAACATGGCGCCCCCTGGTGGAGAGGAATTGCTCCTGATGTAAAGAGAGAGGGCTCGTGAAAACATCACTTCTTAATCTTGTGAATTAAACAAACGAATAGATTTGATCTTGAAATAAAACAAAACCTTCACACGGAGCATAAATTCTGACTGAATGACCAAATCGAACTCCAGTGAAATGTATTATTCAACGGACTCCATCACGTTAAGTTTCATCTCGCAGGCTAACGGCTACTTGCTAACAGGGACAGCGAGCCACTTGTTTACGGTCCGTTCGCCGTCTTATTTGACGCGAATGACGTCAAATTTAAAACCCGTCCCTAAGATACAAAGTATCTGTGAGGTGTGTGTCAACGAACCTGAGGAGCTGTGCGATGTTCACAGATTGTTCTTTATTAAAATCCTTGATATCCGAAGATTTAAAAGACCGTGTCTATAGTACACACCAACTACTGATTCAAACTGCTCCACTGAAACCGCCTCAGCCAATCAGCGTGGAGAAGGTGGGCGGGGGTTGAGCATTTGAAAGTGCTCGATGATAAACACTAGACGGGACTCAGAGGGGCGGGAACGTGTGAGTCCCGTACACACAGAGGGTGATCGGAGGGGCCGGGCTGTACCGGTGACAAGATCGAACACAACGGGAAGTCACAGGAAACAGCCGGAAGACGCAAATGATAAACGCAAAAAATAAAATAAAATAAAATAAAATAAAATAAAATAAAATAAAATAAAATAAAATAAAATAAAATAAAATAAAATAAAATAAAATAAAATAAAATGAAATAAAATAAAATAAGAGAGTGGATATGAATGGAGAGAACATCACAGTAATTTTAGTATTTAAAGTCTGGTCAGGCAGAATTTTTAATTTGTCCTTTTATATTTTTTTCTTATTCCTGTTACAGTAAAACAATACAAGCTCTGGTCATTTGACATTTTTTAATAGGAAATACATTTAAAAACACATTAAATGATATTAGGACATCACTAACACACACTGTTTAGACAGATGTGATTCCAGCAGCTGCAGATGTTTCCAGATGTTTCAGTCAGTCTCAATGGCATGAACCGACTCCTCCACCACGTCCAGACTGAACGGGGTCACGGTTTCCGTCAGGACGGCCGAGGTGCCGCGTTTAAACCTGTACTGTCCTTGTCTGGATGAGACAAAGAGGAGGAAGAACAGATTCATCTTTTATTAATTCTCTGTCAGGTCTGGAGCCACAGTTTCATTCATTTGTAAGAGCCTGACCTCTGACCCTTGACCCCCGGCATGTCATAAGCTCGCAGCTGCTCTGCTCCGGCCTCCGTGATGATGCACAGATCCACGTTGCTGCCTGAACCCAGGTCACAGAAGATCCCCGCGGTGATGGCGTCTCGTACGAGCTGCTTCGCCTCCTCCAGCTGAGAGACACAGAGACGACGGAATGACCTTTGACCTCTGAAGTCCCCCCCACCATCTACTCACACCCTCAAGCACAATACTGAGTCACCTCACCTCCATGTTTGCTTTGAATCTGTCCTCAAACACAGACATGGCAGATGCGGCTCCAGAACCTGAAACCACAAAACACCCAGCTTTTTTTTCTAAGTAGCTTTTTTACCTAAAAAGAAATGATAATAAAACCTGGAGAGAACAGATCACACACATACACACACACACACACACCCATGCAAAGGAAGGGCAGCTTGTCATATGATCCATGTGGATAAACACTGTACAGGTGAGCTCCCGTGACGTCCACGCCTCCGATGATGAGAGATGACCCCACGTGACCCTGGTACCTGTCGAACGTCATGAAACACGTCTCAGTCGTCACATCCCCGATCTGAAAACACCCAAATGACACCTGGAACCTTCTCACTGGGGAAACCTCACCTGAACAGCATCTGTTTCAGCTGCCGCGTTACCATGGCAACCAGGGGAGGGCGCCCAGTGTTGAGCATGTGCAATTCAACGTTGGACGCCATCACCTGTGTGGTGATGTCAGCATCTGCCGCCACGCCGGCGCCACAGCAGCTGCCCAGAGAAAGACAAAGAGAGAGAGAGAGAGAGAGAGAGAGAGAGACTGTTACTATATGTATTACTATATCATTTGTTCAATGATAATGTTTTGTTTTCACAATTTTAACAAGCTCTGAGAATGTCCCTGAGACACATGTAGCGCCCCCCCTGTGGTCAGAGTGATGTTGACTGTCTGATGAACCAAGTCTCTCCACTCACTAGATCTTGGGGGCGATGTAGTGGATCTTCAAGCAGTTCTTATCCACCACCACCATGTCGTCCGTGGCCCTGGTGTCAGATCCCAGAATCACTCCGTCCTGACAGGAACAACAACAACAACAAAAACCACCTCAGCACACCTGAGTCATGTGACCCATCACCTGCACCCGTGGCCTCCGTGCCCCTCCCCTCACGCCCTCACCTTGAAAATGACACCCACGATGGTGGTTCCTGTTTTTCTGGCATTGGGAGCTTTGCAGCCAAACTCTGACAAGTTGGATTCCAACTGTGCGTTTCTGGAGAGGACGAAGGAGAAGGACACGATGTATGAAGTATGGGTGTAACAACTGTTTGTTATAAAGTCAGGGAAGTCAGCTCGAAATACCTCCATTCATTTGACACAACAAGCCACTTTCTTTACAAATACAAAGACTGATGTGAATCCAGTGTTTTCTGTGATATAATACACAAATACTTTATTCGAATGACTTTGAAGTTAAGCGTGGAGCCGATATGAATCAGTCAGAGAAACTCTACCAGTTTGAACAAGTAGGGGGGGGGGGTTCAGGTGTGTGTGTGTGTCTCACCTGCGGGTGTTGTCGAAGCAGAAGCCTCTGGTCAGAGGTTCACAGTCTCTCCCATTGAGCAGCATCTTCACTAAGCAGCAGCAGATTCAGCCGAAAACACAAAGAGCTGCCAACATTCAATCTGACGCAGCTTCTCTCCCTTGGCTTCTTACTTTTACTTTCAAAAGCCAGGGCTCTGAACAGATGATTTTCCAAACGCGAGATGGAACGCGGCGGAGGAAGAGTTAATGGGGGTTTTTTCTCTTTTTTTCGGGAAACCGTAAAATGATTTCCCATAAATCTGAGCCGTTCTGTGAATTTGCATGCTAGATGGGATCTCGGGAATCATTTATTATTAGCTGCGGCGGACGTGGCGCTGCTCTTGACAGACCTGGCAGCCGGAGGAAACGGCACCGAGGACCCGAGCTCATTTCAACGGGACTGCGTGTTATTCGTCATAAGCAATTTGTATTTTAGATGCCAGATGCGGTAAATACACATCCGATTCCACCATACCGAAACAACAAGATGTGAAGGATAGATCTCTTCTAGATGAATATTTGAGATAAATAATAAAAATAAAAAAATCTCTGACCTTTTCCTGGGAATCACAGCTTCTGCGTGTCATATCGTTCTATGCTGTCATACGTCCGATATTCCACGAGGACAAAGAGACGGCGTTGTGCGATATCTTTACATACGCTCATTTGACATGAGCGACAGGAGTCCTAATGGCATCGACGCACCTTTTCGCATAAACATTAGCAGGGAAAAGAGGAGAGAGCTGGCCGTCGAGATTTCCATTATCTGTGTGATTCATTCAAAACAAAGCCGGACATCTGTTAATCGTCCTCCGGAGCTGAATGTCAACCCATGAATTTACTGCCAGAGCTTCTCTCTCCGAACGAGCTGCCACTTCAGCGCGGAGCGGTCTCGCAAATACGACATTCTCTGTCATCGGTGACACGTGCGGAGCTTCGGCAGGACAGTCACATTCACACGACAATCAGATGCACAACACTTGAAGTGATGAATATGAGCAGACAGAATCTGATCTGTACTCCACTGGAATGGGACAAGGCGGCGAACAACACACGTGAACACAGAGGATTCTCTCTTCATCCACCTGTTGTTTCACGAGAAAAACACGCTACTTTGGGTTTTAGGTATTTCGCCGTCGGCGTGGTTCAGGTCTTTTGAGGTACAGTTACATATCCTGAATTTGCCTGCTTGTTATTTTGGGTTGAATTCTTCCGCATCACTGCTCCGTTAAATTAAGTCATGACTCACGAGTTCACTGGCTCTCAAAGCCCAAACCAGCTGTCTGTTCATCTCAATTAAGACGACTCTTCTTAAAACTGCATCTGTTGCCTCGGACAGACGCGGAGCGGTATGTTTGTTTAAAGAAGGGGCTTATTGTGCTCTTTGCGAGACATATTGTTTTGGGGGTGGAGTCTCAGTAATAGTAAATGACTTTCTCCACGGCAGCCTCCTTAATGGATTATTTTTTTCTCAGGAGACGTTTTTTCGATCTCCAGAGAGAAAATAAAATACTTGGTGCAGAGTCCTGAAATGCAGGGACCTAAAAATAAACACAGGACTCAACGATGGCCCCGAGGGCAAACAATGGCCCTTTTTAAGCTAAATGAATGTGTTGGAGGTTCGGAAAACCCGGCTGCTGTGGTTTCACTGCCTAATGATGCACACGAACCTATTTTAGAACATAATGATAGCTGTTTACTCAGACTACAGCTACACTGGCTTTGAACAATATATGGTGCAACCTACACTGCGAGTAGCTTCTTGGGACACCAACACAACGTAAGGTGAAAACGTTCAGACAAGCATCATGAAGGACAGTCGGTCAGTACGTGAAGGTCTTACTAGACACATCACGTCGCTCTCTTTTGGATCGTGGCTGACGCACAAACTTCTGAAGTTCAACAGCTTTCTTTTATCAACAAGCTACATCTATCATCGTGAACGGGCGTATTTGCTCTTGAAACCACGATGTAGCTCCGCTTTTATTTGAATTTCAAATAAAACCCCCACTGTGCCTTGGACACGACTGTCCTGTCACATCCTGAGACAGCGCGAGCACGTACGAGCCAAAAGGCTCAGGTCCGACACCCTGCGGAAGTTAGAGCACGCAGTTTGTGTTTAAGGAGGGGCCACGACTCATGATACGATGAGACCCGAGCGCAGCTGCCGCGTGTCACATGTCAATCACGGCCCAAGCTGATTGGAAAGACCTATCTGAGCGCCATGATTGGGCCCAAGGGACAGGCAGGACTTTGGACACCAGCGGCTCAAGGACAACCTGAGGAGAGGATGTGCTGCAGAACTCGGAGCACGAAGAAATCAAAACTCCAAATTCCCCTGATCTACGTTAGAATGGTTGGGCCTGAAAGCTTCTTGGATTCAGGCACAGTGAGAAATGTCCATCTTTGGTTGCGACTCAGCACAAATGAGGCCCTTTGTGCACAAACACACACACACACACACACACACACACACACACACTCCTAGGTACAACACGCACTCGTGTACACCACAATTACCTTGAAGACTTTCCTGATGGCACTTGCCAAAGCTTTTAAAATACCTTTCTCTCTGATGTAGTCTCTTCTTCTTCTATAGTTTTCTCTCATGTCCATTAAAAATGAGTTGCTACACCTCAAGTGCCGTTACCTGCCAAGAGACAACTCTCCCCAGTGGCCATGAGCAAGCACCACGACACATACTCTGTAAACATGTAGGACACACAGTTACAAAGTTAAGCTAACAGAAAGGTAACACATATGTGCGCACACACACACACACACACACACACACACACACACACACACACACACACACACACACACACACGGACACAAACATATACACACACACACACACGCACCCGCACACCATTCGTGTGAGTGTGGTCAGCTGCACAAGCTCACTAAATTTGCTTCTGGGCAAATGAACCAGCAAATCCCCCGAGTGCAGATGTATCCCTGACACTGGGGCAAAGCAGATGTAGACTTACCATGACTCGGAAATGGCATTCATCCAGCTTACACACGCACGCACGCACACACACACACACACACACACACACACACACTAACACACACGTACACACACTAAAGCAGTCAACCTTGCGTTCCGATAACACCAGAGAAAGCTGTAGCACATGAATCACTGCAGAAGACTCATTGCGTTGACCTAAGCTGTGTGTAAGGACGTCACCTGACACACCTGATCCATCACACACATCTGCAGTCGCGCAAACGGCACCAGATTCATTTCAGAAATAGTCAAACGGCTCGACGGCAACACTCCCGTTCCCGTTTCTGCTCCCTGAACACTTGTACCTGTCTGGCGGAGGCGGAGTGTTTCCTGAACAGCGCTCCCACAGCTCACCTTCATAGGTTCCACTCTCTAGCAGAGCTCCACTTTGCTCCAGTTCCATAAAACGCTCCACACTCACAAAGTTGTAGTCCACCCCCGGCACCTCCCCCTCCTTCGGCTGCCTGGTGGTACCTGCGCGAGAGAGAGAGAGAGAGAGAGAGAAGGGTGAGAGAGGGGAGGAGAGAGGAAGAGAGAGAGAGAGAGAGAGAGAGGGAGAGAGAGGGGTCATCAGAGCCAAACAGGCCACTTGAGAAGAAAGGGCAGGAAGGCAGCTAAAGAGTCGAGGAAAGAGGACTGGACAGAAAAAGACGGCATGTTTTGAGGCTGCAAAGCGCACGAGAGGAAGTGGGAGGGGACAGGACATGGAACAGAGGAGGCTGAGTGGAGAGTCATCGCGGGTACGAGCCAAATCCATTCACACAATCGAGTGTGAGTGACAGTGAGAGACAGAAGGAGATAGCTATTGAGGAGAAGGGGGGGAAGCATGTTCAAACAGCGAGCCACCGTCATTCAGTCTCCGTGCCGAGCCGAGCCGAGCCGAGCCGAGCCAATCCGGCGCCGCTTCGGTCACGAGTGAGTCGACAGCGACGCTCACGCCGACACGACTCAAACGCCGCGCACCGCTCCCAATACTTGCGCCGATCAGATTGTTGTCCAAACAGCGGGAAGGCGGAGGCACCGCGTTATCATCGGGGGGATTACAGCCTCCCCACATAAACACCCCGGAGGTCTCCATCAGCTCGGCGGCGCGCAGGCCCGGGCTGTGTGATGGCGGCAGAGGGAGTGTCGAGTTTAATGAGGTGCCGTGTTTGTGTCGACGCCAAGTGGATTTTCAGTCCAGGCTCCGTTGAGTCCGCCAGTGTCGATTCCGGCTTCCCATTGATCATGCCTGAAAACAGTCGTGGGCTCAATGCTCGCTCGCTCGCTCGCCCCCCCCCCCACACACACACACACACACACACACACCACCACCACTCGGGCCCACCTGGAAGAACCTCAGTCAGATTGATGCAGGCGGCACAGTGCCAGACTTTCAGATCTGGGTGAGGATGAGTCCAAAAATGACATGCAAATGCAAATTTGCATTCCCAATATTCTTTATACCTCCAGACTTGTTGGAAAGGTTTGACAATTTAAAGATGCATAATGCAAAGCTTCAAATGTAGTTTTTTTTCTTCTATTATGATGCTTTATTATTTTAACAATAAAGTGGTATGATACTCTCACACTGTCCTTATAGCAACTAATATACTCATGTTATGGTTGTTGATAAACTGTGTGTAAAAAAACAACAACTGGTCTACAAATTTCAAATGAGTTTATGACTGTGAGAAGTGTTATATTGTCAACAACAACTAAAACTGCTTTCTGACATTTTACTTGATGCAAAACAAAGGGACAGTTGCTTTCCTTAACTTACTCAGCCCTGAAATAACGTACGGATTCATTCAAAAATCATTTTCCTGCTATTCACCATTCATCTGGAAATTGTCTTTTCCTGTATATGCACTCGTATTCAATTTCAATCATTCTCATTTAAATAAGTGAACCTACAACCTAGGGCTGAATAATTAATCAATTTGATAAGTTGATGATTTTGAAATTAAAATGGGTTTTCTCTTGACTTCAGCCACAGCTTACCCCCGGGCGCCGATAGTTCACAGCAGACTCAGTAGGATCTGCCCTCCCCCTGGTTCCCCACTGAGAGATGCAAACACAAACATGGCAGCAAGCTGAGATTAGTTTGTTCTAAAAAAAATAATAATAATTTTTTTTTTAAATGTCTCAATCTGGTCCGTACACAGTCGGTTTGATCGGGGTGGGTTTTTCTCAGTGGGAACCCCAGCACACCATGGCTCGCCGGTAAGTTGGTTTAATGGCTGTTCCATCTGACAACAGCACCACAACTCATTCTCTCCCGTCAAGACGGACACATCTGAGCTGTCAGGTGTCAGATGCACCGCGTGTTGTTTTAGACATGTCTCCCACTTACACGGTGAAAAAGCTGGAGGTTTATACATGATGATGAAATCTTAAGAGTCCCCCAGGAATCATTTGAATAATTTTGTTGTTTTCAAAAGAGCGAGAGAGAGAGAGAGAGAGAGAGAGAGAGAGAGAGAGAAAAGTCTTATTACTCAGCCTGACTATGAAGCGCACAACGGACATAGTGTTCATGTGCAATTCACGAGGAAACTGCAAAAAAAAACAAAGAACCAATGTAACGAGGAATTAAATATGTTCAGGGGTTACGCAATTTCCTTATGCATTAAATGGCATTATAACTGGAGGGAGGGAATAAAATTACTAGTGGCACACACACACACACACACACACACACAGAAGACTCATCTCATGAAGTACAGAAGCTCCAACTCCTCTCCCAGAGTGTGATATCTTAATCATTAGATGTGTATTGATTGTCTGTCGCCACTTTGCTCTCACAGTGCATCTGCTGAACTTTCCTCACTGTGTCTGGGTGGGAGCAGAGCTGGGAGCTTAGCAACACACACACACACACGCACACGCACACACACACACACACACACACACACACACAGAGGGAGGGAGTGACATCAGCCCATCGTGGCCCTATGGTTCATGCTGTGGACAGAGACGGTGTTCGTTTGCACTGATCTTGCTGACGTGTGAGCACTCAGCTGCATGTTTGTCTTTGTGGCTTTAGATGGTGATAAAGTGCCCACTGTGCCAACAGTGATCCCGTCGCCGGGCAGATCACAGCTCCGTGGGACGCTGTGAACGCTCGACGCCGCAGGTATGAACCTGTGTGATTTAAGTGTGTCTCGGTTTCTCGGTTGGATTGTTGTATAACTTTATACCTGTATTAGTGTGTGTGAGAAAATACAAAGAAAATAAATGTTCTAACGATTAGCGGCACGGAGAAAGTTTATTTACAGATGATTATGCTGATGTTTCTACGGGTGTATGATCATCGGGGTGCATGAATTGTTGTTCTCATTTGCAAAGAATGAGCTTTTCATATTTAATCAGGAGGAGGTCCTCTTTAACACGGATGCCACCGTGTTTTCACAGTAGCCCCGAATAGACAAAGTAAGCACTTCTGGGTTTACACAATAACTCAAAGTATTTGATATGTTTTGAGAATAAGAGCGAGGTTTAAGGGTCTTGAGATACTTTGCACTACATCCTACAAACTGTACCTTTAAGGACTTCTCTCAAAACCTTATTCTAAGTGCAATGCAGTTATTGTACATACGCGTAAGTGTATCATAAAAAACCTATAGTGAAATAATAAATCAAAAATATACAGGACTGAAAGAAAAGCAGGGATGATTACAACAGTTGGAGAAACTTGGGAGAACTTACAAGTGTAGTTTACTCAAACTGAGAGTTTTCAAAAAGGTGACTCCATCGCCAGAACGATTTTCCATATGATCTGCTGGTTTTCAAAGTTCCATCGATATTCTATTATATTTCCCGTGCAGATCTTTATGTTGAACAACATCTCGGCCCTGAAAGGTGCATTGAATAAATGCTTATGTTGCCCAGCTCCTTTAAAAATGAAATATAGATTCAGCGCCTGGCTGCTGAAGCTGCCATTAGGTGTGCATTTACTCTCACGTTCAGCCAAGAATTAATTCAACTCTCTGCTATTTTATGAGGGTGCACTTTATGCACTAATATATTGGATAGCGCTTTATTGTAAAATAAAACGAACGTCTTCCCCGCCCCCATGAGCTGAATCACAACCGCTCTGACTCAGACCGCTCGGATTTAACATAAAGCTCAAAATAAAAAAAACAAAACAAAAAACAAATAAAGGTATGGAGAGAATACGCCATCCTTCTGAGCGCCCGGCGCTCACAGGCTCACAGACTGACACTTCACACACGGGTACAGCGCGAGCCGCTCCAGGAACCACGCCGCACGGCACCGGACTGAAGCCTGAAAGCGTCCGACGTGCGAGCGGGTCGGCTCTGGATAACACATCGACTCGGTCAGCCAGGCAAAGCACGGTCGCCTTCCACTGGGCACAGCAGCTATTGATCTGCCAGATCAGAGTGAAATTATTCTGCTGCCCACACCAGAGTAGGCAGAGCCTCTCGGAATACTGATGACGCGCCGCTGGCCCTCTCCCACAGCCTCCTTCACTGGACACACCATTCGTGCACAGGGAGAGAGAGAGAGAGGGAGAGAGAGAGAGAGAGGGAGACAGAGAGAGAGAGAGAGGGAGGGAGAGAGAGAGAGAGAGAGAGAGAGAGAGAGAGAGAGAGAGAGAGAGAGAGAGAGAGAGAGGGAGAGATGGAGGGAGAGCGTGTTGGATGTGAGGCTGAAAGTATTGATTGATCATCCGGCCTTGAGATAGGCAGATGGGTTGAATGTTCCTCTTTCCTTCCTCCTTTTTCACACATTTCTACTCAGAGCCGTTTAACACTTTCCCCGCTCGCTCTTCCTCTCCTCTCCTCTTCCCTTAGCAACACACCTCCATCGCTGTCGATTTTCTTATTTAAACAAACACATTTTCTCAAACTACACGCTGTTCTCCTTCTCCCACCGATGTTACCTTTGTCTGTCTTCAGCCGTCGGTTCCCCCTTTTCTCTTTCTTCCTCATCCTTGAAAACTTACAAGTAGAAACCCAAATGGATAAAAAAAAATGTTTATAGATATATATATATATATTTATTACTATTGGAGCTTTGTGGCTGAGGGCTGAATTGTCTCCAGTTCAGTCCAGTTCAGGGCTGTTGCTTTTTGTCTTTATTCTTTTTTTAAGGTGGCCACAAAGAGCTTTAATACAAACGGTACACAGGCGCTCAAATGAAATAATAGCGACAGACTGGGAGAGAGCAGCGACGCTTCCCCTGAGCCGAAAAGCAAGGCTACTGTTGATTATTGATTTAACGTCATGCTCTCGCTAATAAAGGATAAAGTCGGCTGTGAGCCAAAAATGGTCTTTGCATCACAATTGGCCGGCGCAGCCCAACCTCTCCGAGGTGATGCTGCGAGTACACAGGAGCACGAGCGCCACAGAGATTTATGGCTTAACTGACTTAAATCTATAACAGCACAGTAAAGCTTCAGAGCTGCCACTTTAGGGGCTGAATACATTCTCCTCCTCAAACCATGACAACTGAGCATGAAGGAACCTTTCAGAGAGAGAGAGAGAGAGAGAGAGATAGAGAGAGAGAGGGGGAGAGAGAGATTAAACAAAACAAGGAAAGTCCATTTGGAGCTCAAGCTAAAGTAGCTGATATACAGAAATAACTCAACTGGGTGTCAGACGATAAGAGGACAAAGACCTGGAGTGGCGAGTAGAGAAAACCCAGCAAAATACAGAAATACACAGAGAGAGAGAGAGAGAGAGAGAGAGAGAGAGAGATTGGAGGAAAAAAAAAGAATAATTGGTTAACCTCGGTGCATCCACAGCACTGGCATGCGAGCGAGCTGGATGCCGCGCACGTGTGTGCATACACATGTTTGCGTAATGAGACAGGAAATCACCATGAGGGAGAAGCGGCGCGGGGGAGACTCATCGCTAAAAATAGACTATCGATGGAATGATTATCATAATAAAGGGTTTGGGGGGGGTGGGGGGGTGGGGGGGAGGGGTGGTCAATTACAGTCTGAGGCTCGGCATGTGTGGGAACGAGGAGACGAGGGTGAGTCACACGTCCTTCCGTGGCGGCGGCTATTGACGCGGCGGCGTTAAAGCAGATTCACGCCGCCGCGTCAAAGCGACACGGAGGGTAAATCCGCGGCCTGCGCTGGGCTGCGTGCCGTCACGGTCGGCGGCCACTGTGCATGCGCGGTGGTGTGCAGTTACCCAGAGGAGACACAAGTGGGCAGAGTCGCCGCTCTCGTGGTCTGCGCAGCCCAAACACACCGACTTCCGTGGATATCCGTCGTGGCCTCCAGAGTTCTGGGGGTCGGGAAACAAAAACAAAAACTCCCGCAGCCCTCCGGGTTGCGACGCGCGGCACAGTTGTACAATAATTGGATGAGCAACCGAACCCCCCCCCCCCCCCCCCCCCCCCCCCCGATGCCACCACCCGCCCCCCCCCCCCTCCCCGCCCCCCCATATACGACCGAATCAGGATACGTGCGGTCCCTCCAGAGCCTGCAGCTCTATGATAACCACGTGCATTACGTTGGTCTCTCAAGCCCCTCGTGGTCTCTGCACCTCATCCATCAGTGCCATCACGGTTGCCGTGGGAGTCGGAGGGGAGTTGGTGACGCCGGTCCAGGCAACATCGGCAAACAGTGACTAAAATTAATCTTTAAAAAAAGGGGGAAGAGGCGTGATGCTCCCCAACAATAACTCCGCTGGGGATCAGGATTCCCGACGTGCTGGTGCTGGCGTGTTTGCTCCTCTGAGCTCAGTGCGGGTGCGGCGCCATCACAGGCGTATATATATACGAGTTGCCGACATCTAGTGTTGCATCCGTGCACCAGCGCCTCACCCTTCTTTTCTCATCACGACATGGGATCAACTGTGGTAGCCTTCAGTTGTCGTGAAAGCTAAACAGGCGTTTAGTGTGTCCATTCAGGGCTGCCGTAAAAAAAAACGTGGTGCTATGACTTGATGGCCTCTGTGCAGAGGATCAATAGAGGAGGCTCATTGTAGGGAAATGAAAACAACCAGTCAAACACTCAGGTGACGATACACTCATAAAAAAATGAAATAATAAAAAAAAAACCCATCAGCTGTAACTTCCTCTTCTGTTTCCGCCTGCATGAAAATAGAAATAATTTCCTCTTAATCTCAGACGAGAGACCTTCACGTCCAGAGAGATTTCACCCAGCGAGAGTCTCTCATTCAATCGAACAGAGCCGCCATGAAAACATTCCGCTCATGTGGGAATATAAACCTGCAACTATTCAAACTGAAAAAAAGACACTGTCCTTAAAAACCTGAAGGTGTTTACCCAGAATGCCTTTCTGCCAGCTGAGTAACAAGGCAGCTGAGGAGGAGCAGACAGGAATGTGACGACTGCCTGTTTTCCGTTCAAATGCGATTCACACACTGCTGCTCCCTCATTCATTTACTGTCTCTGCCTCCGTCCGTCCGTCCGTCCGTCCATTTATCTCACCGTCTTGTCTCTTTTCAAATTGCTGTCCTACTTTATCTCCACTCTTTCCCTCCATCCACTCGTCCCTCGTCTCATCCCAATTTACCTCGTCACTCCTCCATCCATTTGTTACTCCCCTCGTACCCTCTGTCCCCATTACGCTCTCTGTCTTCTTTAATCCGCTCCCTCTTCCCCTCGTTATCCTCCTCCCTTCCTTTTGTCTCTCCTTCAAGCTCCGTCTTGCACTTTGGTCTCTCACATCTCTTTCACTCTCACTGTTCAACCCCCCCCCCCCCCCCCCCCCCCCCCCCCCCCCCCCCCCCCCCCCCCCCCCCCCCCCCCCNNACCCCCCCCCCCCCCCCCCACACACACACACACACCCCACCCCACCTCTCTCATTTTCCATCTTTCCCAGTTTGCAGATGTGAAGTCTGACAGCAGGTCTATAGGAGTAGCACAATTGAGCATGTACACACACACACACACACACACACAAATATCCTTATTTACACTACAAAGCCCATGCTACAGATGCAGCGACGCAACATAGCAACAGTCTGACAGGAGTGTCTGCTACCACGACAACACATCAGCGCCTGGCAACGCAGCCTGGCCATGGCAACAAGCTGTAACGTCTACATTAGCTTTCTAGGAGTAGCACAATTGAGCATGTACACACACACACACACACACACACACAAATATCCGTATTTACACTACAAAGCCCATGCTACAGATGCAGCGACGCAACATAGCAACAGTCTGACAGGAGTGTCTGCTACCACGACAACACATCAGCGCCTGGCAACGCAGCCTGGCCATGGCAACAAGCTGTAACGTCTACATTAGCTTTCACGAAAATAACATTTGTGTCAGACGTGACACTGCGCCGTTAAGCACGCACGCGCACACACACACACACACACACACACACACACACACACACACACACACACACACACACACACACACACACACACACACACACACACACACACCTTTTTTACAGTCTCGGAGGTGCCGAGCTCAAGCCCCTTTGCCGTGTCGAGGTGCGGGTCTCAGCCTTTCGCTGTCTTGCACTTCATCAATCAATTGCTGTCACAGCGTGCCCACCGAGACCTCACACCTGGCTGCCCGACAGTAATTCGGCTGCTGTTTAAGCGCGCGCGGTGAAGTCAGACAGCAGCTGCCGGCGGGCCGGGTGGACCGGGGGGCCCGGACATCACCTCTCCGGTGTAAATCGGCGCCGAGCGAAGCTCTGCCCCCGCCGTTCCTGCTTTATTCGCAGTCAGCAGTGGAACGGCGTGTGGGAGGTAGGAAGCGACTGGACCTCTCACCATCCAGCACATACGTACATCAGATCGCTGTGAGGCAGAGATGGTGCAGTGGTTATAGCATCAGCGCCTCACACGCGGGGGTTTCCGGCTAATGTCGGTTATCGGGGTTAGGCTCACTGACAACAGCGGATCGCCTGTGGAAGTGAGCGGGAGTGTGAATTATACACGATATAATATAGATTATATTGCGATTGACCGTCTCACCTCTCACCCAATCCCATCACCTTACACCTCCGAGTATATGCAAGCAACGCAGAGATGGATTGACAGGTTTGTATTAAGAAGGTGGAGCATATTCAGCGAGCACATTGATGCGGAGCCAAGTTAGAGCATTTTAAGAGAAGTCAGTGTAGAGGTACGAGAGTGAAACCGGTCTTCTCGTCCAACGCGCATCGAGAATTAACACGGAATTCACATCACGGTGAATTTCCACACAAAAAAAAAAGAAAAAATGTCAAAACTGTTTCAACGACTGCAGGATTCCAGAAGAGGCGCAGCAGTCATCAGCTTAATCAACACAGAGTGAAGCCCAGAGACACTGAAGAGGTGTTTGATTGAGTAGCTGATCAAAAGGAGAAGAATCAGAGACAGGCATGAACATTGGCTGTGATGATTTCTGTCATTCATCAAAGAAACGTCTTCAGGGCGTTGAATCCACCTCTTCAATTCAGAGAATTCGTCATTATTAGTAGAAAAAAAAATCCACGTTTGACAGATACCACTGAATTCAGTCTTGTTTTCAGAATTTTCGATTTCACCGTTTTTGTCTTTGACAGTCTACTTACTCCATTAAGGCTGCGAACCTTTCAGGGAGGACTGTGTTATGCACATGTTCTCCTGAGGAGTTGAGATTATATTTCTGTTTTTTTTTTCTTTTAACACTTAACCGGGGAGATTTGAATGAAATTGAAAAACTTTCCATGAATCTCAAATGATTGAATTTTCTCTTCAGAACGACAGGTTGGGACATTTTTCGGAACACACCTGAAAAATAAAAAGGATTTCTAAATGTTTCAGCTTTTCATCACAAGATGCTTTTTCGATGATGAGCCGTTTAATGGGCCCGCCGAAGAAAAACACACGAGTCTTACATAAAAGGAACGAAACTCCAGAAACACAATGGCTCCTCTGTGCAGCTTTGTTTATTCAGTTCTTTCAACAACCTGCTTTGCAATTAGCTTTGACCAGCAGACTCTACTCAACAGAGCGACTTACATGAATACGCTGCTCTGGACTATTTCACAGAGGCTTTTACCAATGCACTTGTTTTTGCTGCATGAATTTTAGGCTGGTTTGTCATGGTCTGTATTTTCAGATCATGGACTATATCGTCTGTTGTACAAGTTTGAGTTATAAAGTGCAAGGGCTGAGACAGCATGGCATTCTATTGCCCATTATTGTGCCTTTAAAGGTGCAGTCTAGAGGATTCAGTTATCCTTACAATGCAAGGGGTGTAACGTGAGTTCAATCTGGGCTATTGTAAAGCGTGATGGTGCAAGGTGGACCCTCTC
>JAFBJT010108547.1:0-10876 GCA_016785325.1 Chascanopsetta lugubris
TACTCCATCTATAATATGTGTGATTGTGGTGAAGCACCTGTAAAGAGTTTAGCAGGAAGAAGAGGATAAAACAGATGGAGGAACAAAGGGAAGAAAAAAAACAGCATATCACTCTTCTTCACAAACAGACCACACGCGCACACACAGTCTCTCTTTTAGGGTTTCACTATTTATTTTTCTTGAAGACAACCTATCCTGTAGCCTATCTCCCCCCAAAAAAGTTGTATTTTCGGGGGCAAACCACCTTTTTTTCTCCTTCCGTTTAATAATTTTAGATTTGAAACCACATGTTTGCTAACAAGGAATGCTGCAAAAGAAATACCCCTATGTTCAACAGAAGGTTTATGAGCACGATGTGTAATCATTTACTACAGTGTTTGAAGTTAACACAAAAATGGGGAAAGGGTAAGCTTGTACACCTAGCTGGTATAAGAGGAAAGAGGAGTACGGGGCTAAGGACTGCAAGGGACTAAATATACAGCAAACTTGTTCATGGGTTTATTTATTATTCAGGAGAACCCATTTAGGACAACTCCAAGAATCTCCATTGACCTTGAGAACAGGGAGGTTCAGTCCCATCTTAGTCTAACTGAGATACATTAGCAGATCCGTCACTGCTGGCTCCTGAAATAGTAATTAATTTCTCAAGTCTCACTAAAAAGCGTCATTGGATTACTCTAGAAAAACAACAAAGATTGTGGTTGAGTGATGCATATTGTTGAGGTTGTTGGCAGGTCAAAACCTATGAAACCGGCCAACACTCCTTCAGAAAGACTTCAGGCCTCACTTTGCAGTACATGTGCAAAACCATAAAGATTATTTAGCAAACTGGACACTAGTGAGGGGTAAGGGAAGAGGGAACATGTAACATTTAAGCACAGTTTTACTTAAAATGAAAATTACACTGTATCCACAGCCTAAGGAAACTAAAATACCCTAAAAATAACTGTGCTATAGTTTAGTACATGCAAAGGTTATGATTCACAATCCTACGTGAAATGGCCATTATTCTCTTCTCCCTCGGTGATAAGTCAAAGCTATGGCAACAATACTGCAAAGCAGTGATTTTGCTGTAAATTGAAGGACAAATAATTCAGTGTCACAAAAGGGAAAAGGTCATTTGGTTGGTTATAGTGATGGTGTCAGAATTTCACAGCATCAAGCCCATGTCTGGTGTGTGGGTTAGGTTTGTGGTGAGGGTGGAGTACGATCATCGTCAATCACCTTTACAGAAGCAAAGAAACTAAAAGCTGAAACTAAAAGTATCATAAAAAGGAACACACTGGAGGCAAAAAGAAAAGCCCGAAAGCCACCGAATGCATCTTCATACAATGCACTGCCGCTTCACTCGTGCCAATAGCATCGTCCAGTGTCAATTAATACTAACATAACAATAATTCATAACAAAAATTAATCTTTGTGATGACGATTTTTTTTTCTTTTCCATATCCAAAGTTCTTCCTTTTAGGGATTTAGAGGATCGGCCTCTCGTTCAAAGGCAGAATTTCGCTCCTGAAACCTTTGTTGCGTTTCTCAATTTTGATTCTCTTCAGATGTTGTATTTGTATCTTTTTCCTCGTCTCTGCATGCGTTCTCACCCAGCCTTTCATTCTCGCAGTCACGCACGCAGCCAAGCACACACAACTCATCCGTCCATTCTCTCGCACATGCGTCACGCGCAGTCGGACTCCTGGCCCCGCCCACCAGGGGGAGAGGGTGGTGCCCCATCGGGGCGTCTTGTTGGAGGAGATGAACCTGGCTCCTCAGCACTGAGTCCAGACATTCATACACAATGGGTCCATTCACACACATGTCTGATAGCGTGGCCGATTGGGGGAGGGGCACATTGACGGTGGCGCCCTCTTGAGTCGGAGGACCGCGGAATTGTGATGGTTTGTGGTTCATCTCAGTTCTTAATTTCTTATTTTTGGATGTCCTTGGTTCTCCCGGGCAGACATCGAGTTTTTTGTTGTCATTTGAAGTAGTTTCCCAAAGACGACAGCTCCAATAACGCAGAAGTTATGTCGGCATGTCTCTCAACGCATTCGATGTAGATGTTTTGCTTTTTTGCAACATGTAGCCACTCATTCTCACTCGCACCCACTCGCCATCTCAAACTTCATTTGGGCTGGTTCCTCTGGAATGCCAAATGAAATCCACACATTTTTCTCTCAGATAAGATGCAGCCATGGATCCCACGAGCTAAGCACAATGGATCAAATTTCTCACACTCTCGCTCTCTCTTTCTCTCTCGCTCTTTCTCTCCTAATTTTTTTATGTTGAACAGAGTGCTGCATCGTGAACAAAACTCCAGAATACCCCAGATGCCGTCTAGAACTGGAATCCCTCGGCTGGCACGTTGGCTGAGTTGAAGCCGTAAGTTCCGCCCTGGATGGCCTCTGGGACCAGGTTGGTGTCTTCATCAATCTGCACAGCATCAGCAATGACAGTGGATTAAACATCAGCAGTGTTCATTGCAACATCAGCCCACTGATCTTGAGAAAATGAGGATTCTGGAGCATCGTGCGGTTGACTTTGCAGTGAGTGGATGGAAGCAGTCGCCGTGACAGAAAAATTCTCCTGTGCACCTTCCACACCGGCCGTTCATGCGATTAAGGTATTCTTCAAATCAAACGATACCACTTTGATTTCAAATGAAACTTTCTTGAAATATTATGTCAATAATACTTACATCATCGGATGAGAAGAATTGATCGATAATTTCGTAAGCCAATTTGTAGATGTCTTCATTTTCATGATTCTGGAGTTGCTCCACTTTTTCCAAACCTGTGGGACAAATAAAGCAGTTTGTTTGGGATTGTATCATTATCAGATTATTCTTTAAAAAAAACAACGCTTCTTAACAATGTCTTTCTACTAACCTCCACATTCCTCAATGAGGTTAGCGATAGTCTCAGCCTCATCATCGGCCATCTTGAGGATATTGCTGAGGCCATCGAGCACCACCTGCACGACCTGAGCATCCTTCACAGTCAGCAGGTTGCAGAAAGGAGGGATCACCTGCTTCTCAATGACGTGTGCGACCTGCAGACAGCAGAGACCCGGTGACATTCAATGATTAATGGTTCAGAAGCACCGCAAGTTTTGCCTGAGGTCATTTTCTTCATTTTACATTGAGATCTTAAGTTTAAAAAACAAAACAAATAATTGTGTTTTCAAGTTGAAATGAAGTCTTACTTGATCTTTCCTTCCACTTATTGTCAGGTTGCTGATGGCCCATGCAGCTTCCTTCTGAGTGCCAAAATCGCCCTGGAATAGTGAACACATTTGCTTATTTGAAAATGACATATCGCCAATTTGCAGAATACGGAGCGTGAAAAGAAAAGGAACACAAACCTTATCAAGCAGATGAATGATCATTGGGACAAGCTTGGCATCAATGACGGCCTGCACCTGCTGCTGGTTGCCTGCTGTGATGTTTGACAGGAACCACACTGCCTCCTACAGGACAGAAAGTCCAAAGTACATTTCCAAGAAGTATCTGACAAGTTTGGTCAATAAACAATATTAAATGTTAAACTCTTCCCCCAAAAGCAACGTGATCGACTCTTCAATCTGACAGAAAGAACCGGGGAGTCTAACTGAGCGAGGTTGAAAACTTGACTAGGAACTGATTTTTTACATCTAAACTGGATCAGAACCCAGAGGTCCACTCGGGGCGTTTGACCTTTGGTCGAGACAATGGTGCTGTGGGTGAGGCGAGGGCGACTTTTAGGCTCTAATCATTGTCCGGGTCACAAGGGTGGGGCCTGATTTTTGGATGTGACCGGACTCAGATGCACTCCTTTATCAACAGAGACACATGGTCTCAGCACCCTTTGGCCATCAACCCATGATATCTCACATTCAATCACATGCACACAGACTAACCCCCCCGCCCAATCTACTACACTATACTAATCCAGGCGACAGGTTCTTCTTCTCCATCATCTTCGTTCCAGGATTCTTGACGTTGTGAGGTCCTACCATAAACTATCTGTCTGCTCTATCATCTCTCGTACAGCATCCACTCAAGCACCAAGTCTCTGGTTTCATCACATCCAGCTAACTGATGTGGCAGTTTGAGTGTGTGTATGGAAAAGGCAGAGGGTGGCGAATACGTTACCTTGTTGATTTTCTCCTTCGGGTGAGTGAGGAGGGCAGGGAAGTGGCTGAGGGCGTCGCAGTTCAGCACAACCTGGGTCTGTTCATCTGTGCCGGTAACTATGTTCCCAACAGCCCTCAGTGCCGCAGTCTGAGTGTGGAAAGGATAATGGATATTTATAGATAAAGATGTGTGTGCTGGCTGAGGCACAAACTTCGGAATTGAAAGTTAGGTGTCCAATTACCAGGGATAAAAATCAAAAAGCATGGTCGTTAAGCTGCACTTTTTTATGACAAAAAAAACAGGGCTAAACTCTTGACTAAATGAAAAGTTTATATAAAAAATGAAAACAAACGTCACTATTTTCCTCTTCATACCTGAACTTTGACCTCCTGGTGACTGAGCAGGGGGACCAGGTGAGGAACGATGCCCGAGTCGATGACCATCTGGATCTGCTCGTTACCGGCGTCTGTCAGGTAGGACAGGGCCCACACCGTGTCGACCAAGATCTGGCGGCAGTAAAACACAGACAAGCAATGAAGAAAGGACGTTTCTTCTCTCACTCCATGAGAAAGTGATGATTTAGCAGCGACTTTCAACAGAAAGGCATGAACTCAAGCCAAGGAGCCGCGGGCTGTTAAGACTCGGTGAACTCACACTGACGTCGGTGTGGTGGATCAGGACGCAGAGAGCCGGCAGGATCTGAGGAAACAACGCAGAGGGAATAGCTGACTCAGACAGTAAAAAGACCCCATCGCATTTATCTTCATTCACCAAGTGCGATTCTTTCCAGAGAGCAAGTTCAAAACTACAAGGAAGCGGACATGTAAAACAAGACAAAGCACCCCCCCTCCCCTGTCGTTAACGTGTGCTCATTTTCTTCTGACCACTTCATGCACACACCTCTTGGATCGTCTCCATTGGCGGTGGAGGGTCCTTGTGACGGCACAAGTTGACCATGACCCAGGTGACATTGCGGAGGAAGGTGATTGGGATGGAGGGACTGATGAATGAGAGCAGAGGCTTCACAACGCCCAAGCTGATCACGTAATCTCTGCACTGAGGGCCATCACCTGGACGCAACAAACACAGAGTCAGTCATGTCATCTCGCGACAGAGTCTATTTAATTCTGACACACACACATGTTCACATCATCATCGACTCACCGATTATGTTGCCCAGGGCCCAGACAGCCTGCTCACATACATTCTGGTGAGGAGAGTGAAGCAGTCTCAGGAACAGTGGCACAGCGTCTACACAGGAGAAAACAGGAAGGTCTCAATCGCGACAGTTTCGTGTACTGCTTTCTTTCGAGTTCAACATCCGGACACAACTCGGTGAGCGCTTCAGTAAGTGGGATTCCATCTTTTCTCTGGTCTGGCTCCACAGAGGAGTTAAGTGCATGCATTTCACCGTGAGTTTAACATTTTGCATCATCAGAGGAAATCTGAATAGTGATTGTGAGTAGTGAGTGGGAGCTTGGAGCGAGCCTCTTGATCATTAGTGTAACCATCACGCAATCAGGGGATGAAAGAAGGACCGCGTCTGTTGGGTCGTGTCAGGCTCCACAGAAAACGTATGTCAAAATACAAAGAACGTGCGCTAATGGAAGGAATGTCAAGGCTCCACAAAAGATCTGAGATTAGAATAACAGGAAACCAAACGTCCACACAGATTTTCCTTGCAGCCTCATTAGACTTTATATTCTCAATATAAAACCATTTAACAAGTTTAAGATCGATAATGGTTTCTCCATTTCCAACGACATTGGTCATGTGTTAATTCATTTATTCCTAAAATGTTATCAACTTACAACGGGATTGCCAATAATGTGGCTTTTCCCAGGTTTTGCATTTGATGTGATGTAATGTGGGGAGAGGAAAAAAAAACAAACAGTATTTGATTATTCACTGCCAGAGAACCTTCTGTCTGAAAGGATTGTTCAGACTCCTGGCCTACTTCCCAAAAAGCCCAGTCAGCTCAGCGTGGTCAGCTGTCGCTCTCATTTGCAATTGGTCAATCACTTTAAGCTTTTATCAGAATTTTCATGTCATGGTGAGGGCTGCCTTTCCTGTCGACTTAATGTTTCCTGTGTCAGGGGTCGCACATACAGTGACTGATCACACAACAAACTCTTCAAGTAATAAAATGTGTACCTTTGGAAATGAAAATAAGAAAATAGGCTGTGAACACAATGGATCAGGATTTCTCAAAATGTAATCCTCCAAAACGTGCAGCTATTAGACATCTAATGCTAATTCCTAATCCCGCAGTGAAGTGCATAACTCAGTGATGGAAGACAAGTCTCACTGACCCACCGCAAGAATAGCAATGATGATACAAGAAAAAGGGAAGAGGCAGAGAAAGTAACGTGTGCTATGACACAACGGGCACTTACTGGACTTTACCACGGCTTGGGTCTGCTCTGAGGTTCCAGACGCGATGTTGGTTAGAGCCCAGGCGGCCTCAAACTGGAGAGACGGGCTGCAGAGAGGTGAGAGTGGAAAGATGGATGAAAGCGGCGATATAAATGAGAGTGACTGGCACGACACTTTTAACGCCACGATCATCCCGATGAGTCATTTGTGCTCCGTCACTCCTCGAAGGTGAAAACCGGGACACATAACGGCAGCGCCGTTCACATGCGGCCTGAAGTCAACATAAGCTCAACATGATCGTGGGACTTTATAATGATCACACATGATGTCAGGTGATGCAACTGCAGCTTGCAAACAAACAGGAACGTGGGCTGCTTACTTGTCATCTCTGTCCAGGCAGTGGACCAGTATAGGAAGGATCCCGGACTTTATCAGGTCGTCTATGGGAGGGTTACGATCACTGGACAACAACTTCCTGCAGAACCAGGGAGAATAGAGGATCGTTAGTCATTCTCACACCACCGTCACTTCAAAATAGCACTTTAATCACTGCCTATATGAGGTGACATACGGTTCAGGTTGAAGGAATCAAATGGAAAACTGTTAGGCAGACTTCAGAGGGGGAAGTTAACAGTCAAATAAGACATTTATTTAATTTCTGTAATGTGGACATGCTTCAGGAATTCTTCTACACCTGGAGCAAATTCCTGTGAGGGCTGCATTGCTGAGCTGCAATGTTGTTTACCATGCCTGTAAATCAGACAGAGCAGCCTCACGGTAAATCACTGCTGTCGCACCGGGCTGGAAAAACATCGAGGCCGTGGAATTGCAAAAGTGAATGTATTTCGTGAGAGGTCGTCAATTTTAATCAAAAAACCTCTTTAAGTCGAAGCTCAAGTGAAGAATCAACGGTTCACAGATGCAGTCGTGAACCAGGTGTGAATGTTGATTATGCTCAACCTGCTACTGTTACAGAAAAAAACATCAATATCTCACCGGAACAGTGAAGGGGTTTTTTTTTTCTTCTTCTTGAGAATAACATTTTCTTATATTTGATGAGAATCAATATCAGGATTTGTGTTTGCTATTATTATCATAGATTTATGGTGTGTCCTTTCCTTAAAACATGTTTTCAGAGCCTTTATGATACAGCTGAAAATGTGAAAGTGGAAGACAGCCGGAGTAATTTGTTCCAAATCTACACAACCACAAGTGTGATAGGTGAACATGTGAGTGTACTGTAAAACCAACAATCTCTAATGTGTTTTTTAGAATGACCTCATGTAAAAGTTCACGGGTAATGACCAATTTAAATTATTCAAAAAATAAATATATATATATTGAAAGGTCCTGAGTTAAAGATTTATGGGAAATTACTTTCATGTCCTTTGGCAGAGAAGAGGTATAAAATAATTATACAGAAATGTTAATAATCCATTTCACAGGAGCCAGGATGAACCATCTTTGGTTTAAATGACAAACTGGAGGATACCACTGGTTCTCCTATTCAGCAAATATCATACACAGAATGACAGGCCATATTATTATTTTTTTTGTCTTCGTAGCAACAAATAAGCCTCAAGTGAGAACGCTGTTATTCAAATGAGTGGCAGATACATATGTCTCAACCGCAAAACAAATTAGTGACACATCTATCACACATTCCTCGATGAGACCCTGGAATGAGAGATGCTGGCGGAGGCGGGAGGATGTATTGAGATCAGCTGGCGGAGCTCTATAATTCACAGACTCGCCGATTCGAGAGCCAACGCAATCGTTCTTATGAGACCGATTCCGGCAATCTATTACACGGCGAGCCAGCCGTTCCTGGGCAGTTTTTAAAGACTGTTTACGTGATAGATCTTTGGGAACAGGGGGAACGCCTCACAGGTTCAATAACCTGCCGGATGAGTTGTCAAGCATCCAGGGTGCTGACTCGCAGAGATGAGAGCTATGGCTGGCGTGCGCTGGCAGAGCGATTGCAAACAATAGCCCGTCTTCCTGCCAGAGAAAGGAGAACCTGGGGATGAAAGGCATATCTGAGCGAGCTACTCTGTACACATTGTTCTTTTTCAAACAAAAGGGGAATGTGTTGAATTCTGCATTTTGTTTATCCAGACAAAGACAACGGCTTTATCATTTGATATTCCTCTGTCTCTTAAAGGCGCAGTGTGTACGATTTGGTGACGTGTTGTGCGTGTTGCCCGGTTGGTTGGTTTCCACATTGGACACATTGAAAGTGCAGAGTGTAAGATTTGTGTCATTTTTGTAACTTCCAAAGGTAGAAAAAATATTAGAAAACAATTATAAACTAAACTTCATAATCACCTAGGTGTATGTTTGTTCCTCTTACCGTTAAAGGTGCAGTGTGTGAGATCTTGGACATTTTTGTCACTTCTAAAAATATTTTAAAACAATTTCATCCTGACATTTCAATGAATTTGTCATTACCTAAATGTTTTGGGGAGGTTTTCCCCATTACCCTCAAAGGTGCAGTGTGTAAGATTTGGTGACCTCTAGAGGGGAAGTTGCATGTTGTATGCATCTCCTCATCCTCACCCTTCTCAGCAAGCAGGAGAACCTATGGTCGACTTTAGTTGTCTTTAAAACTTTAGTGCATCCACTTTTACTACTGTAAAAACATGGTGGCCTCCATTGAGAGGACCCACCTCCTCATGTAAATATACATTAATGGGCTCATTTGAGGGTAATGGAAACAAATAAAACATTTACAGGATTATAAATTCCTGAAAATAAGAGTATGTAATTGTTTTGTTGTATTTCTAGAAGGGACAAAATTGACCGAAATATTAAACACTGCACCTGGAAAAAAGTAGCATTGGGCTGGTTGATCAGATTTGGGCTGTTATGTTGCAAAGAAATCTCTTATTTTGAAATGAGAGAGAATCAGTTGAACTTGACATCATCATCAGTGATAGTCATTGGTTAATTTAGTGTCACAATGAAATGCTATTGGTCATTTGAATGGGGTTAGGAGGTCAACCGAGGTACTGTCATTAAAATCAAATCAAATCAAATCACATCAAATTCACATTCACAAATCACAGTTTGTCCCACAGGGCTTCACACAAAACTGATAGAGAGGACCCACTCCTCGTGTAAATATACATTTTTAGGAATTCATAATCACCTAAATGTATTTTATTTTCCATTACCCTCAGATGAGGCCATTAACGTATATTAATGTATATTTACATGAGGAGGAGGTCCTCTCTATCTGTTTTTACAGTGACCCAAAGTGGACGTACTAAACATATTTGGAGTTTTACTGACAACTGAAGTCTACCACAGGTTCTCTTGCATGCTCGGAATGGTGAGGATGAGGTGATAAATATATGGAACTTCACCTCTAGATGTCTCCAAATCGTACACACTGCACCTTTAACACATCAAACAAGCAACATCTTCACCAGCGTACTTTGAAGTGAAGCTGTATCTTTTGTCTGCATTTCAGATTGACGGCACATAATTCCAAAGATGGAGTTTCTGCTTCAGATGTATCCGAGACTTGACTCATGACAGAGGTTGATTGCAGCTAAGTCTCCATCAGCAGTGTCCTCATTACTTATCTGTGAAATCTAGCTGTGCTGTCACTTCAGCAGCAGCAGCAGAAGAACTTGTGTGTTTCTTTGAGCTGGTTCAAAGCACATCGGCGCGTAAATGCCGGATATAACCACAGCAGCTAAACTTGTTCTATTTTGAGGTGGTGCTCATTGACTATATGACACAAAATGTGTATATGTCAGATGTTTTAGATGATTAGGTGACTAGGTTTTCAAAATAAAGGTCAGTGCGGTAAGCCTTGGCTTTGAGTTTACTCAGTTTGCAGTCAGGCAAACAAAGATGGAATTGGCTGAAAGAAAAGTCACCTTTTTACATAGTTCTTCAGATATGGACATTGTCAAAGTCAAAGTATAGTCATCATGATGTGATTAAATGTTTCATTGATCAGGCATTTACTTTTATCAAAGGTGAGGTCATGTAATTAAAGATGTCATTGCAATAGAGTGCCAGAGGAATGATGTATATATATATATGCAAAATCACCAAAATCATATATAGGCAAACTCTGAAATTTTCAGAAGTGAGTAAATCTTAATTTTTGCATTGAATTGTGATGATTGCTAAGAATAAACTCTTTTTTTGGCAAAGATCATTTTCATAAAGCGAAGAGCATTTTTAATGATCTTTAAAGAGAAAAAGTTGGTTAGAAGAAAAAAGAAATGTTAGGCTATATACTAACTACAGCCCATGTGTCAAACTCGAGGCCTGTGGGCCAAATCCGGCCGACCACGTCATTGTCTGCAGCCCACCAAAGCTAAAAGGTGTATGATTGTCCTGAAACAAACAAATTGTCTAAATTTACTGAAA
>JAFBJT010108548.1:0-20171 GCA_016785325.1 Chascanopsetta lugubris
CCCCCTCCTCCCCCGCCCTCCCCTTACCCCTCCCCCCTCCTCCTCCTCCTCCGCCTTCCCTCCAGTGACAGGCGGCAGTGCCGGAGCATCGCCTCGCCTTCCCCACCGACACAATCCGCGCGCTGGACTTAAAGGTGGAGGCCACGGAAGTGAGAGAGCACTCCATTTCACCGCGATCCCTCAGTGTCACACATCTCCCACGCGTGGGGGGAAGGTACAGGGGGCGAGAACCAGCGCTTATTACGCGCCACATGTCGCCCGACGCGGCGCTACCTGTGCGTCACGGTCCGTCCGGCTCCGTCCATTTCAGGTGAGCGTCCCTGTCTCACGCTCACGTGGCACCGATTCACGGCTGGCGGGTGTGTGTGTGTGTGTGTGTGTGTTTGTGTGTGTGTGTGTGCGTGTGTGTGTGTGTGTGTGTGTGTGTGTTTTCACGGCTGCGTCTTTATTTATGTCTTCATTCTGATCCACGGCAACACGCCGCGACCTGTGTCAACCCCCGTGCGTCAAATGTGGGTTAATGGAGCAAGATTTGGAGTTTGTGTCCTCATCTCCTCTTTGCGTAATATCCTTCCTTCTTTCCTTCCTCCCTCTCCTCTCTCCCTCTTTATTCTGATCATTTCATATCAGTACAGTCATTGATAATGTTGCGTGTATCTATGTTTGTTGCTTGTGTCTGAGCCAGTCTCAGCATGTCAGTGTCTGCTCACTGACAGGCTGGCTGTACACTGGAGATATTTATCTGTTTTGTTTCACTTTCATACGTTTTGGCTGTAAAATACCAGTAAATGTTTACATAAATAAATGATAATAAATACAGCAAGTGCAGGGAGAGGCAGACAATACAAACAAACACACAAACAAAAAATGAGTCAAAACACTGACTGAAAGTGTGTGTGTGTGTGTGTGTGTGTGTGTGTGTGTGTGTAAAGAAACTGCTAATGCTGTAATAAGATATGATATTGGGGGGTTACAGTGTGAAGTTTCCAGTTGTGCTTGGAGCTTAATGACCACTGGTGATGTCATCAATCCAACATGGATGGATGGATCTATAGATGGATGGAGATGGATAAGGTCTCTAACAGTGGGGGTCAGGGGTCAGGGTCAGTGTCAGTGGAGCAGATTATACTGTATATTTAGCACTGGGTGATGAGAAGGAAAGATGGCCGACGTGTGTCTGATCCATGGGAATGAAAGGTTATTCACTAAAGATCAGAATTTGACCCCAGAGAAGATCAGATTATGCTCCCATGGTTCTGCTGCTGCAGTCCTTTCGTGTCGTTTGTTTCTCACTGGACTCGTGTTGACATATTCAGTGTTTGACTGTGCTGCTGTCGCTGTGTTTTCTGCGCCACGTGGCTGTACAACCTGCTGAGTTTGTACATGTCAGGGAAAAGTAAATAAACCGTGTTGACAACATGATGGAGTAAAAACCTGAATTGTACACGAGGCCACTTTCACATGAATTAATGGGACATTGAGATTGTTCTCGAAGTTCAACTTGCACAATAAGTAACCAGAGTGGCACTCACATACCTCAGCCAAGGTCTCACTGTCCCCTTGGATTCAAAGTGCAACATTCAGTATAAGACTTCAATGAATCACTCTATATGTACAAATTAGTTATCATGAAATCTGCAAAAATGTGGAGTACATGGTTTAGTGTTGGAAAATATGATGAAAAATGCCTGGATCCGCACCAAAATTTAATTGGATCTTCGTTGACTCGTTTGGCCTCCATCCACCAAGTTTGATGGTAATCTGCCCAGTACTTGTTGAGTAATCTTGTTCACAAACAAACAAACAAACAAACAATCCAATTAGCAGAATGTGACCCGAGACCATTCTTCTAGGGCTGTGAAATAAGAGCACCACTGTCCTCACAGTACTATCGTCACTAAAAGATTATCTAAAGATTCAATGTGACATCCATTTATTTATTTAGTAATGATACATTCTGCCGACCTCTGTTCGGCTCAGCTTAAAACTGCTGAGTTAGCAGATATTTGACCTCTTTAATTTTCCGTATTATATTAAAATCACATCTGGCTTCATTTAACCCAGATATCTTTTTTAGCAGCCACTTGCTTCATCTCCCCCCTCCGATTCCATCACCTTCACATTCTCTCTTTATTTCCCATTAAGACTCATTGATACTTCATTTCAGGTTCCCATTCAGCTGCACTGAACAGCCTCCAGGAAGAATGGTCCTTGTTGTTATCAGATGCTCATGAGGAAGCTGTGAAATAAACAGTCGCTGCTCCTCAGGACAAATTGCAGGATGTGATGATATGAGACTGATGATTGATCTTTTAAAAAAAATTTTTTATCTCTAAACTTTGCACGAGGTCAGTTTGAAGTTACTTTGAAATTTCAAAATGATATTCTGCACAATAGTCCATTTCTGATTCAAGAATTCTGTGTCTTGTTTGTCTGTATGTGACTGCTATAGCTCGAGAACCATTTGTCTTAAAGGCTTCACTGTGGACAGATCTGTTGAGGAGGCCTCGCTGAAGAGCCATATTGAATTTGGTGCAGTTTGGACCAATATTAGTAAAGTTGCACTTCAGGCAGTGAGTGACTCTTCGATTCGTGGCACTCGCAACAAGCTTTGCTCTCTATGAATAATCCGGTGAACAGCTCTTTGTGCAGCAGCAGCAGCAGCAGTGGTGGTGCAGCTTCTGGGCTCTGCAGTTGCTCATTACTTTTCCTGACTCTACTTTTACCGTTTTAGAGGAAAGCTGCGACCAGCATCACCAATGACCAATCAAACGGCTCACTCCTTACAGGCCAGTGTGGAACAGGCACTGCATTACTTGAGGTTGTTTGTACCAGTGTGTATTCTGTGATGTGCACGAGCCCAACAGGTTCATAGTTGCAGCTGCTGCTTTCAACCTGCATTTTACTGCTGTTTGACACACTGCCAAGTTCTTTTGGGATTGTTCACCGCTGCGCTGGAATGTGTGCGATGTGTCAGGCATAGGTGCACTGTCCAAAGTGAGCCGATGTGGTGATTAATGAAATGCACAGTGAGGTGGAGAGGCGAAGAGTTCACCTCAAATTGCCAGCCGCCGAGTTAATCCCCTCATTGTGCCCTCCCTCTGTGTATCTGCCACCTCTCTCCCTTTCTTCTCTCCGACTCTCGGAAACGCTCTCTAACTTTGAGGCGCCGCTGCCAGACTCCCCGCTGCGTCGCGCCATCTCCAGGGCCGCCGCCGCCGCCGCGCCACATTTCATGCTTGAAGGTTCGCTTTATTTCCCAAACAGGCAGAGGAGGAACTAATTGATGTGAAGTTAACGACGATCGGGGATGAGTCAGGCTTGACCCAGAACTTGTCAGATATTTGCCGGCGGAAGCGGTTGTAGACACCCTCATGAATTAGACATGAGAGTAGTAAGATCCTCGTCCGTTTCATGAAGTGCAGCACATGTATCCGGCCTGGTTCAGCTTGCCGTCGTGGAGGCTTGCAAAAGCTCTGTGTTGCAACTAGAGGCTTGTTTGTGCATGTGGCTGGTGCCACAGAATGCAAAGCCCGCAGCCTGCCTTTACATGATTCAGTAATCATGAAAAACACTTGTACTAATGAACTTGTTTCGTTCGTCATGCAGACTTAGTCCATAAGAATTTAGTCTTTACCTAAACAGGAAAGGCTTCTTGTGTCCAGCTTGTAGTAGATGTGTTGTTGTTGTTGTTGTTGTTTTGGTTGTCGGGTCATGTGATCGGGTCATTACATCCAGCCCAGAGGCGGCCTAATGGGAGCAGGGCGCCTCACCCCACTCTCACCAGAGGAAGGACCTGGGTGACACACAGAGCAGCCGGGTGTGTCTCCCATCAAGGGCGGGGGGGCGGGGGGGGGGCTGGAAAACACATGGCCACCATGAGGATGGTGTGCAGCTGTGCAGACTGCAACCTAAGGCTCTGCCTTTCATTGTCCACACATACACACCCATCTGATGTGTGTTACACCCACAGCCGACACTGTGCTGCTGCTGCTGCTGCTGCTGCTGCTGCTGCTGCTCTCTTAGTGGCTCCACTGGCTTCTTTTGCGGAACATGTGCGAAGCTGAAACTGCGGCACATTTGCGTTTGTTTACCGTGGAGCCGCGTTTAAGTCTCGGTCGGACCACTGAGCCACCAGAACAGCTGGACGGAGATCAAGGTTCTCCCTCTTTTCGGATGCGTCAGAACTCAGCCACCATCTGTTGAAAGGAGCCATTGTAAGTTCCTCTGAGATAACAGAGCACATGAGACACGAGAGAGAGGGGGAGACGGAGAGAGACGGGGATAATGTTTGGTTGGAGAACAAATGAAATATGTCGTTTCCGTCATTTAGGAACTGTCACTAAAATCCCTCAAGTATCCTCTTACCCGTCTGTCCCAATATTTGCTCTCATGATGATGATGTGCAATGTTAGGGTTAGCATGAGATTAGCATGACATTTGAAGTAGCCGCTCCACTTGCTTATATGTCTTCGTTAGTCAACCAAATTGAAAAGCATGTTTCAACCAATTGCTGGAGTGATGGGACAAAGGTTGTCAATGACCATTTTTGGCGCAATTCTGGGGGGAAATGGTGGCGCCAGGATTTGTTTTCTTTAACACTGCAGAACAGTGTGTCTCTGACATTTTCATCGACTCTTGACTGAGGTAATGGCGCATGAATCTCGATGTCAAAACCCAGGCACCCTTTGGGGAACTGATATTTACGCTCGGTTGGACTGAAGGGGATTTTTGGCAGAGGTATCCTGCTTGCAGCTTACCGTCCTGGATTCGGATGCACTTTAGGATCAAACAGTAAAAGAATTCCCAGATGTGAAACTATAATTGTTGTCAATGCATATGCATAGGACGACACAGAGAAAGTTTTTTTTGAAAAGAACTAAATCTGCCCCTGACCCATTATCATCAGCCTCAGCAAAACTCGGGACAGTGAGCCAAACGTTTTCTGCAGTTTCAGCCAAATGGACATTTTTGGCGTCTCGTGGGATTTGAAGAGGTGAGTGTTTCCAGTAAGACAAAGGCGGAAAGGGACAAGTTGAGGCCGTGCTGCGCACCCACATGTGTATTTGCAGTTTATTCCGGCTGATTAGATTTTTGCGCAAGTCGAGTTCCGGTGGAGCCGCACCGAGATCGGTTCACTCTGATTTCTGCGGTCCATATGGTGTACCATTCTCTGTGTTGAACTGAAGAAATACTCTAGCTCGAAGAATATTTTTGAGTACAATTTGAGATTTGTCACGGCAGCCTTCAGGAGTTCCCTGTCTCCGGGCTGGGAGCCGCTCCGCTAAGCCCTCCTGGTTTGAATTAGAAAGTATATCCAAGGCAACGGCTCCCGTGTAGTAATATGGGTGTATTCCCTGCCCCCAGGCAACACATAGTTTCCCTATTGTGTTTTTGTCAGTTGCTACATGAGCACATTACGCATTGTACACCACAAAGCTCTAAGAAGACAAGTTTTGGGGTATTGAGCCCGTGACCTTGCACTTGTTCACTGAACCTCTGAGGAGAAAGAGAAACCCTGTATGACACAGTATTGTCTGCGTTTCACCTTGTAGCAACACGAAAACAATGTCGGTGCCGGAGCTCGTTTCATAATCACTTAACCTCAGCTGCAGTTGGGTGTTGATAGATTTGATTTTGAGCATAAAAGCATCATCTTTTTGTCAGGGTGAAAAGTGGTAACCTAATTTGCTGACCTGCTCGGGGACGGCAGGGGTGGAGCCCAAAAAAGCTTAACTCCCTTTGCTACATGGCCTGATTTTTTGCCGTGAAGTACTCGCAAACAAACCCAGCTCATGGCTTTAGAACATGTTTTATTCCACTTTTTTTAAATTTAATCTGAATCGAGCATATCTGGAAAAACAAATATTAGGTTTTGCTGCAGGAAACAAAGGCTAAGCCAGCGGCTGGGAACATGGTTAATGTGTGTTTGACAGCCAGGAAGTGGAGAGATTTCTGCTGCTGTGGAATTCTTTGAGGGCTCGCTGTTTGATCCGAGTGTGGATCTGAGAGCCAGTTTTTCCTTTATTTTTTTTTTTTGCACATTGCACTTCACACCCACACATTCCTCGATAGCTTGATATTTATGATAATGCATACAGTCTCTGGAGTTTAAAGATGATGCACACAGAGTGAAATCGGATGCATCTGAACAGTTCTTTGCCTTTAAAACGGTACTGAAGTAGTATGTTGAAATACTCCCTCCCATGCACAAACATTTTAAGTGGATTTCAATTGATTCCAAAAGCAGCAGGCTGTGTCTCGCATGGTGATGGTGTGGAAACAGATTATTTCCCCACATTGCTGCTGCATTGTTTCTGTTGCACCTAAATGAGTGAGTATGTGATTTTTTTGAAAGCATAGCAACTCAACTAAAAAGTGACTGACAGCAGAGGAACTGACTCTGTGAAACCAAGCACCTCACAAACCAACATGTCTTTGCAACCATATATGGATACGTATGTGGACACAAAAATGGGGGAATAAAAAACAGGAGGACCCAACAAATGGGGCACCAAACTGTTTGCAACTCACATGTGCGGTACCAAAATGCATGGAACTGAGATGTGAGGAACCAAGATGCAGAAGACCACGATGTTGGGAATCAACGATGGTGGACCGATGTGTGGGCTGTTTGTTAACTTGTCAGGAATTAGTATCTGAGGATCCAACATGTTTGAAACCAACATGCTGGTTCCAGACTTGTTGGTTTCAGAATTGTTAGTTCCAGACTTGTTGGTTCTAAACCTGTTGGTTCTAGACTTGTTAGTTACAGGCATGCTGATTCCTCAAGTTTGTTCCAGACTTGTTGGTTCCTGACATGTTGATGTCCTGTCCACAATGTTATGGGAACCAGTGTTATTTCAGTAACCAGTAAGTTGGGTACCATAGTGTGGGGGAACCAATGATTAGGGAACCAACCCACTGGAAGCCTTGCTGTCATGTCACTGTAATATGGTTTTATTGGACATGTGTACATTTGATGATTTGTCTTTTACACCTCATGAAATTCTCCTCGTCATTACCGAAACATTAATTTCGTATCGTATTGTTTTACAAGTCTTACGTTAAAGTGCTTGCTTGTTTGTTGTACGCTTTACAGGCTCGTAAGAGTTTGGCATGTCGATCATATACAATGGGGATGAGATGAAAGCTCTGCTGTGTGTGTGCGCGTGTGTGTGTGTGTGAGAGAGAGAGAGACAATAATGTTTGACTGTCTCACTGCTGAGGTTGTTGACATGGACGAGTACAGTGCTTAATGAATAATGGATGCTCACTAAAGCAGCCCCATTTCCTATTCATTCTTTCAAGGCTGCTACACTGGGAGCTGTTTGTGATGATCACGTTCCTCTTCCGTTATTTGTTTTTCAGTGTTTTCTGTAACCTGATGCGGTCGAAAGATACTGGATTCCACCATTGTCATTCAGAAGGAAGCATTGATTTTAAACCACCGTAATGAGAAGGGCATATTGGAATTTTGAAACTATTGACGGCAGTAAATATAAAACTCAAATGTCTTTTATTGTGTAGAACTGTCAAAGATGTGGCGTCGGATTCATGGTCGGATCCGTGATTAGCTGAGTCTATATATAAGCGCCATCGGCTCCGCCTCCTGATGTGCCTAGGATGCTCAGGCGAGGCACCGCGCTGCTCCAACGTATGGGGTTGATAATTGGCGCAGTCCAAGGTTAAAGGTGGCGTGGATCACTCAGCACGTTGGAAATAAGATGAGGGAAGGGACCTTGAACATACCTCATGTTATTGAATTCCCGTCAGCGCTTAAGTGTGTAATTTCAGCCACTAGGCAAAAGTATTGCATCACCATGAGGCATATGAGCGATGATGCGGTGAAGATGCAATGAAACACTGGCAGCGTTGTACACTCTTAATGAACTCATAATGTCAGAGTTTCAGTCGCCACCTTGAGCTTCACCAACGCAGGTGAAGGTCTGAATGTACATTGAAAGCTTCATTGTGTGACACAGTAACTCTGTTCACACCACACTGACTCCTCTGCCGAGAGGAACCAAGGACTGATGATGGTGAAGGGCCAATAAGAAAACAGAGAGCAAAGGGCGGTTGTAATCTGAAGTATTGATTTTTGATCCGTTAGGAAGAAAATCGCATCGCATTTTCAATTGGAAAATAAATGTATTATACAAATACATACACATACATTAGTATTTCTGTTGGATGATATGAATAATAATGCAAAAAGATTACATCTTTGTCTCTACCTTGATATTTCCATTCTTTATGAAGCAATGCAGAAATATCGTCTCAATGTTTGTACTGCTGTTTTTCTTTTTCATGTTTATTTGTAATTAGGTTTATCATTGAGCTTTGACATATGCACTCTTTTTTTTAAATGGGTTTGATGCCAACATCGAGGAACTATTGCCATTTCTAAAATGTAATTGTAACTGTATCCTTTAAAAACAATTTTGTTTAACTTATTTTATATCACTATTTGCTCAGCATGGCCAAGTCTAAACACCAGTGTACACTCAATAATCAGTCGGGAGCTGCGAATACAAGAGGTCTGACAGTTAATAAGAAAAGTGATGCCACTGTGTGACTGTGCACATTGAATCCATAAACACGGGAAAACCGTTCCGCTCAGCTGAACATCTCCTCACTCCTCATACATACATTTCATTAGCAGGGATCTTCATGCATATTCACATGGTCCTGCTGCTCCGCGCGCCGGTCGCTGCTGCAGCATTTGGTCGGACAATATGTTTCCCCGCTGGCAAAGTTCGGTGTTGACAGTAACACTCGTGTAAAGGCAGCCGAAGCCTTTTTGTTTGGTTCAGCCAGATTTTTCACCGTTCACTTCCAGCGAGAGGACGTTTCTTTATTCTAATTGGAGTCGACTGTGATGCCCGAACACACTCCCGAGCCCGCTGAGGTTTCCATGCAGGTTGTTTAGTGGCTGGTCAAAAGTCTATAGTTTGATATGCAGTGTCTCGGTATTATTATTTTGCAATGTCTAAGTATATTATAGGGAATCAACCTTGGATTTTAGAAATGTTTTTGCTTAGGTTGTTCTCTGTTCATAAAGTAGTTTATCATCATTGGTGTTGAAATTGACTGGTAAATCGCTGTTTTCCTCTTTGTGGCTACTTGAGTGTTTCCTCTAAGTTATAAATCCTATTAATTAATGTTTGTTTTTTCCAATTAAGTTATTGTTGTTTATTTAATTCAATTGACTTCAGTGATATGATCATATTGATGCAAATTTCAATGTAAATATGTCAGAATTATCCAAAAAGCTAACCCTTGTTTAATGTGCAACAGATTCTGTATGTTGCAAATTCTAATGACATCTCTTTTTAGTCGGAGGAAGAAATGCTGACTTGCAGAATGTGAAAGTAAGACAAATGCATCCCACTCAAATGTGCATCGCATCATTAAATACACATCCAGTATATCAAAAATATCCAAACCATGTACTATTCCAGGTGATATAATATAGTGCTCTCTGTCAAAAAGTGACATATATATATATATTTGATATATAATACGCACTGTGTATTTATGCAGCTCTCTATCTCTGCAGAATGAGCAACATGTGTCAACAGATTAATTTGGCCTGTATCCGCCCACTCGTCCCCGGGGCCACGCTCCCTGCCCTCGGATGCTTTGGTGCCCGATAACAAGGAGCAGGGATCGCACGGGCAGCCATCGCACAAGCCTGCAAACACAGTGAGAGTGCGGCGCGATCATAACGATAATAACAATAACGTGTCCCGTGGCCGACGATCACAGTTTCTCTTTGTGGAGCCGGCCCGCTCAGTGGGAGGCTCCTCCACACAGAACCTCTATTCTTCTGTCTGAAACTATGAATTGTTCAAACCCCTCCTCCTCCTCCTCCTCCTCCGCCTCCCCCTCCGAGCTTTCACTCTCGGTGCATCCGCAGCTCCACGGAGAAAACAAATATACATTATTATGGGATATGTATATTTTTAACTCTGGGAGTCCGCATCCGCCCTCGTGGGGCTCCTCCATGCGCCGCGTCTTCGCACAATGACTGATTTGTTATCCCGCCTGAAATTATACACCGACGCTTTAGCAAAACAAGCAACACTGGATCGGCCTCATTTGCGGTTGTTTTCATTTTATACATCACGCCGCTTCTCCTCGTCTTTGTCGTACACAGTCAAACAAGTGAAATGCCTAGTATTTTTTTTTTATTTTTTTAACCGTCACCTGTTTTGCAGAACATACCCAGGATTTCCTAATGTACATGTCAGGGCTCATACATACGGAATTCGCCTGCAGTTTCGTTGCACATTTCCTTGTTTACCTTCCAGAGTGCGATCTCCCCCCGAGCCTCGTCTTTAAGCCCCTTTTTTTCTTCTTTTTTTTTTTTTTAAATCAGAGCCGTTGGGCAGTGGAGTGTGACACACAGCTGACCTGAGCGCCGCACACAGGGGCTCAACACGGAGACAGGAAACGGGTTTGATCATCAGATCTGTGCTCCCCGGAGGGGGAAAACGCCTTCCTCTGCGAACACGCTAAGGCACTTCCTCATTTGCAGTCTTTTATGGCGGCCCGGGATGAAGCAGTTGGAGATGAGGAGGCAGATAGCGGGGGCTTTACACGGCTGCTGGCTCCGTTAGAGGGGTTCCTCTCTGTGGCGCGGGTGTTATTTTTGGATTTTCTGGCTGTTGACACTCTAGTTTCCGTCTTGAAAGGTGTTTCTCCTACAGCTGCTTGGTATTTAAGTCTTCTTGATCAGAGAGTGGCCCTTGCTGATTGGTCACATGACCACATTATGGGAGGAGCCTCTGCTATTGACTGCGAACTCAACACAGATGATCATTGCTGACCGTGTTGTTTTTGCCAACCACTGCTCTGTGAAAGGAAACGTGTCACTCATGCAATCTGCATCAACAGCGTAATCCGTACTTGTTTACTAAAACATTTATATGTGTATTATATATGTTGAAATATAAACAATAATGAATAAAGTTGTTAGAAGGTCTCCGGCGCTCACAATATTGGAACAATCATGACCAGTCATTTCATTTTGACTGAATGGCATCATTGTGTCTGTATCTGTTACCTGATCCAATCGTCTATGTTGAACCCACAGGAGTTAAAACGGATGTCAACAAAGCTGTCCTCCCTGAACCCTCTCCTCCACTCCTTGTCAGCGTGGTCTGGCCGTGCACGTTCATGTGTCAAGATGTTGTAGATGGGAGGAGGTGAGGTCTGCCGTTTGCAATTTTTGCCACTTTTCCCAGAGTGACGCACTCTACCCTCACTCGTCCAATGTGTGTGTGTGTGTGTGTGTGTAGTCACATGATAAAGCTTTTTCATCCACGTTGAAAATGGATTAAAAACTGGAGCCAAAACGCCCGTGTGGATAGAGATCATCTCAGTCTGTGAATGGCATTTTCCCTAAAAAAAAAAAAGAAAAAAAAAAAGGGAGTTGTAATTCTGCTTAAATCCAATGTGTGGAGCAAATCTTGTCCAAACATGAATAAAAAAAAGCCTCTGTGCTGCGACCGGTTCACATCCAGCAGCTGGTCCACAGCAGGAGACTAGTCAGCTGCTTAGTTAACCACAGATCCCTTTAGTGTCGAAGCAGAGAGAAACTGATTAGTGCGGAATAGTTTGGAGTCATCCTCGTTTTCTCCATCAGAGCCGCCGCTCGCTCCATCACTGCTCACTTCGGTCCCAGAACTCCCACGACTCGGCTTGATTGTTTTCATTAGTCTGTTGGCGGTCGCTTGATATTACTGGCGGGTGTCTTTTTTTTTTTCTTCTTCTTCTTTTTCCATGAGCTCCAAGAAAATGGAAGAGGTGAAGCCGAGGCTTTGTTTTTTTATCGCTTCCCCACCCATGTTGTTACTGTCGTATCTATTCATTGTGAGACTTAAAGAAGCCGGCGTGCTCCAGGCCAAACACATCACCCAGTGTCTTTAACTGGGTGTGTGTGTGTGTGTGTGTGTGTGTGTGTGTGTGCGTGAGGGGGTTGGGTGAAAGCAATAGAGGGGAAACAGGAATAGAAATGGGGGGCTGGTGGGTGTGTATGTGTTTTAGTTCAAACTATAAACACAGGCACCACTAGGAGACTGCGGTTGATGACTGGTGCCAAGTTGCCCCCCCCCCCCCCCCCCACCCCCCACCATGAATAGGAATTTTTAACACATCTCTCATTTGCATGTGTCCAATTAGGCTTCATTCAGATCCTGCTGGGTGTGATGTTGGCAGGGGGGCGTCTGCGTCTGGGATCCCTTCTCTCAACGCGTTGGAGCCCAGAGCTGATTAATTTCGATGAAGTGGATTTAGGCTGGGTTGAGTAGGATTTCTTTCCACCTCTATTCACAGAGATGAAATATAGAATAATGACAGAGATGTATAACCTCCTGAATGCCAAGTGGTTGCTTGTCCTCGCTAATGACGCCACCATGTTGCGCTTGCTATATATATATATTTTTTACAGTATCCCTGAATGGACAACACCTTTCGACTTTTAATGATAACCGAAGGATACTGTAGGTTCCTTTTACATGCATGGGAGGAAAGGGTGAGGTAGCTGCAACGTGCTGCTTCACCACTAGATGTCACTAAATCCTACACACTGTACCAGTAGTAAGGAGGAGTACGAGGAGTGTAATAGTGTTGTACTTTACATTTGTCACCATGGAGGTTGTGTTTTTGGCTGGCGCTCAAAGGCTGACGGAGGAAGCCATGATGGATGCAGTTCACAGGGCGGCCACTAGAGGCTGGCTCCAAAAGTGAGTCAATCCCCACAGACTCAACTTTAGAGGTGAATTACAGGTGTGTGTGTGTGTGTGTTGTGTGTGTGTGTGTGAAATGTTGTGCATCTTGATCAGATTGAAGGGGAATGTTGGGGCCAGTTGGTTTATTACATAAAATGGACTTACTGCTTAAAGGTGCAGTGTGTAAGATTAGGTGACATCTAGAGGTGTGAAGTTGGTAGACTTCGGTTGTCATTAAAACTCCAAAAAATGTTTAGTTTGTCCGCTTTTACTCCTGTAAACGAAGAGAAGACAATGGATTTGGGATATTTAACGTGTTGTCCACAGAATCATTGCTTTTTCCAACCACAGGACGATGACACCAGTTATATAATCAGGGCAGAGTGAGACTGTTGGCGTTGACATGGCAAATGGTTTATGCCTCGTCACCAGAGGCGCATCTGATTCCATCCATTAGAGCCACTCGTATAAACTGGTGCGTTCGACTCCCTCTAATATGTCTGGACGGGATTCAGACTGAGGTGTTTTGCAGAAGGAGTTATTATTATTTTTTTTTTACTTGTTTACTCACTTGGGAATGAAGAGCGACGTTATTTCGAGTATTTTCCCCGTGATGTCGGCTTCCGTGCAGACGAGGACATTTCTCATCTCGATGGGTGAGTGGTGAAATGTCAGGGAGAGGAAAAACGTACCAGGGCCAATGCTAAGAGCTGCGCTTTGTGTCACGTCAGCTGATTGGCAGCCCCTCTGATGTCATTTGTTTTTGTGGGGCAAGGGCAGGTCACACCGAGGCTGATCTGTATTCTCTCTCTCTCTCTCTCCCTCTCCCTCTCTTACACCCCATCCCTCTCTCTCTCTCTCTCTCTCTCTCTCTCCCACGCTCAGTTTTCAGATTTTCCTCACTCTCTCTCCCCCCCCCCCCCCCCCCCCGCTCTCACACTCTCGTCCCTTGTCTCATTTCTTTTGAATTTCAGAATAATAGTACTGTGTTTTTTGGAATGCTAACAAAACCCTTGATACTACATTGTTTCTTGATCTCAAGAAATAAAAGGTTTTTTTTGTGTGTGGTTTTTTCAGGAATGTAAACCTGCAAATTTAGTGTTGTATTCACGAACTAGGGCAAGTGTCAGGAGACCATCATTTCCTTTTACGTAAATACATGTAGTTAGCTCAGATGGTGTGAAGACATGGTGAAGATTTTTTTTCCCGTCGGTTACTTTTAAAGGTGCAGTGTGTAAGATTTGGTGACATTTTCAATCTTGTTGCACATTGTGTATAATGACACTATCTAGAGGTGAAGTGGCATATTGCATTCATTACCTCACCCTTACCCCTTTGAGAACCCATGGAAGACTTGTCATTAAAACTTGATGTTTAGCATGTCCACTCTGGGCTACAATAAAAACATGGCTGCCCCCATAGAGTGGACCCATTCCTTATGTAAATATACATTCATTGACTCTTTTTAGGGCAAGGGGAAAAGTAATACATTTAGGTGATTTATAAATTCGTGAAAATGTGTCATTATTTTCATAGTCCCTTTTTAGAGGTGACCAAAATTACCTAAATATCACACACTGCACCTTTAATTCAAATGACACATTTGAATGATATTTGACCAGTCACAATCAACACAGTCTAGTAAGATTCAAGTTAATGAAGGAATAAGCTGCAACACCATGATCTTCTCCACATGGTACATCTGGAACAATTTCAAAGGCCTCCAGTGTTAAGTCTTCGACTTTGTTGTCGTGGGGGGTTGGCTAATAAATTATGCATCACAGACACAACATGGCGCACAACACTCATGGATCCACTGCCATCGCCAGATATGTGCAGATGCGTCTAGACAGTCGGGCACCACTTCTATCAGTGCTAATTCCTAGCTTGTAAATATACGTACACGCTGTGATGACTCTGCTTTCACTACATCCCCGTGTAAAGAAACGGCTTTAAAAGTTGGAATGTGCACAGTTTATAGCCGTTTGCTAACTCCACTAATAGGCTAATTGGACTTGGCGATGTTGTAATCGAACAAATCCAGTCTGAATCTGGGGGATTGCGGGGGATCTCTGGCTCCTCTGTGGGCCGCCGGCGCCGCCACTCGCTCGTCTAATCACTCCTGACCCTGTTAGAAATGAGTCCTCCTTTGTTACTGAGCGGTACTGTCAGTTCTGGGCCAAACAAAAAAAGCCATTGTCTTGCATCGCCGCGCCCGGGACACGGGTAATCTGGCGTTGGAGAGCGGCCTTGGGATTTGCTCTAATCCAGATTCGCTATAAATGACAGCCTAATCCGCAGATTTCTGGCCCTCTTGAGAAGTTGACATGGCATCTCCTGTCATTGCCGGCTTGTGTAATGTCTCCGGCCCCGAAGAACCGAAGGGGGCTGCTTAAGGCTTCTGTCATGGGGGTCCGGGGGGGGGGGGGGGGTTGCAATATCCTGGGGGGGGGGGGGGGGGGGGGGGGGGGGGGTTTGCAATATCCTGTGCCGTGCGATGCCAAGACGCTGCACTTCTGTGATAGCAGCGGACGACAATCCGGGGCTGTCGCGTTGCAGGATTTTGTCAAATGCAACTACGGATTCATTCTGAATTCAACTTCAGTGTTTTTTTTTTTCCTGTTTGTTTTCCATTTTCTAAAATTCCTGGAAGAATTCTTGCCTGAGACCATAATGTGTGACACAGTATAATTGCATGTCTGTGCAGAGCCTTTCCAAGAACCATGGGGGTGTGCTTGCTCACCCATGGCACGATATGCAGTGAGGGCAAATGACTTGAATGGAGAGGGATGCTGGTCCTTCACTGTGTGCACTGGAGTGGGGGAGTGTGGGGGGGGGGGTTCTCCTGCTCTTTGTTCGACACAAAGGGGGATGCAGAGATGGACCAGAAGATGTCTGTGCGAGTGTGTATATATGTGTGTGTGTGTGTGTGTGTGTGTGTGTGTGTGCGTGTGCGTGTGAAATCCATCACACAGCTGCTGGCTCGGCACAATGATCAGTAAACCCCCTCCTCCTCCTCCTCCTCTCCATCAAAGCCCCTCCTACATTTTCTTATCTCCTCCGCTCAGAGACGCCTCCACACCAGCCGTCCCAGTGACAGGTAGCATGACTCCCCCATGACACCCCAACCTCCCAGCCCCCTGAAGACCGATACAAGCTCAACTGGAGCCATCAGCTGAACAACAACAACAAGACGTTATCCCCCACTGGATAGAATAGACAGATTTGTTCATTTTTTGTGTTTGTTTTGGGGACGACAAACAAAAAGTGCATTTCGTTGATTGAGTTTCTGCTCAGATGTGATCTTGGATTAAGACGTATTCCATGTAAATGCCTCAAATCCCATCAAACTGTGGTCAGATGGATGGTGCAGTGGTTGGCGAGTTCTGGTTAGGTTTGGGTCTTTCTGTGTTTGGTGAGTGCACCAACTTACAGGCAAGAGACTCTAATTTGTCCAAAAGTGTCAGTATGAGTGTGAATGCGGATGTGTGTCTTGTAATGAACTGGCTATTTGTGGGGGTGAAGCCAGCTTCTTATCCAGTGTCACCTGTGTCTGGCATCAGCTCCCAATGGATAGATGAATGAATGGGCTGATGGGTGGATGGATGGATGGATGGATATATGGGTGGATGGAGGGGTGGAGGGGTTGATGAATGGTGAACATAAACCAGAGACCCTTGTTGTTCTATCAATTAAGGAGCACATTTAAATAAATGCTCAAACACATTGATCAGGTTCCCCTGAAATGTCAATCACATTAAAGTCGGTCAGAGTCGACAATCAACCCAATCATGTTTGACTGGCCACATTAAAGGAAGCAAAGAGGGTAAAATAATCAGATGAGTTAAAACACTCAAATATTTAGAATAAAACAAATGAATAAATTAAGTATTTGCAAATGTATATAATTTGAAACTTTTTACTTGATTTCTCTTTTAATAATTGAGCTTATTTGCACTAAAGTACATCCATTTCATGTAGCGTGTATGTGTGTGTGTGTGTGTGTGTGTGTGTGTGTGTGTGTGTGTGTGTGTGTGCGTGTGCGTGCGTGCGTGCGTGCGTGCGTGCGTGTCTGTGTGAAGACTAGATTTTGTATTGTACTTCTTCCTTCAAAGAGGGCAGCAAGTTCTAGCTGACAAGTTCAAGTAGGTGACAAAGTTTGCAGGGTTTCAACTTCTGCATCCACCTTCCTTATTCAGTGAAGTGTTCACACAGTCTTCTCACTTCTCGTGCTAATAAACCGCATTAAGCACATTTTTGTGTTTATTTTTAGTCGTTTTTTTGCATTGATGCATGTTTCTTCTCCATTTGTTCCAGGTCTTAAAAAACATAATTCAACTGTGAACTGGGAGTGAATAGAAGTTGAGAGTGAATCCAGTTAGTTTTTTGGTTGATGATAGAGATATATACATTGTATAGGTGAAAGTGAATGAATCTCTGTATAATAGCTTTGTGATTCATATGCCCTCGGTTCATGGATGAGAGTTCCTATAGGGCCCACCGGACGAAATCACATCTTAGATACTACTACATAGGTCGTGTTTTCAGGACCTGCTCTCATCCTCACATGAGAAGTGCTCTCTAACGAGTTCAGTTATTTCCGTCGACGAAATCCACTATTAGAAGGCAATTAGCACCTTTTCCATCGTAAGTGGCTTTCAGCCATGTTGTGTCGAGAATATGAAACGCTATTATTGGCGGGTTATTGACCAATGGGAACGAGGCTTGCAGAACGCCACTGCCGTGATCATAACGAGCTGTCACTTCTTCTTACCGTTCACAGGAAGTGTGAGAGCTCCCGACGCATGAGCTTGAAGGTCACTTTGTGTTTATGTGGTCATAGAAAATCACTTGAACTGTGCATGATGATGTTTAGAGTAGCACTAACACTGATTTACAGACAGGAATGACATTTTGAATCAGTGGCACTTAATAACAGAATGACACTTTATAGTTTCATAATAAGCTGTGATGTGGTCAATAGTGTGAAATGTCATGAAATGTCATGAAATGTCACTTCTGGATATGTTTGTTTCTGCAGAATGGACAGGGATTAAAGTTTAAAAAAAATATTTTTTTTTAGATCTGTGCAAAAGAGTGTCCCCAGAAGTAAAAGCACATATTTATTGATATAACGGCTATAAATAATTCACATGACCAGACAAATGGATCAATATGTGGCAGATACGTCCTGCCTGTCAGTGTGAACTGATCTCATTTGTCAGTTTGATGGGCCCAGTGTTTCACGGCAACATCTCAGCGAAGCCTTCCAAAAAACTCTTTTTTTTTTTTAAAGTGTAACATTATCTTGAATCAGCAGTCTCGGGCTGTATGAGGAGAAAATCAATGGCGTCGCAGCTCGAGTGTGATGTGCCATCCATCACTCCATTGGGTGGAGGATGATGCGCTGAATGGCCAATTTCCTGTTACCTGTTTAAAGATGAGAGCGTAACAGCCAGGGCCCTTTTTTTCTTTCGCTCAATTCTCGGAGTCGTGATTTTCCCTCCGGCTCCGGCGCCGCTGCACCGCCAACGACGTACGTTGAAACAACCCGTTGCGGTATTTGCCTGTGTAATCGCAGCTCCTGGGTAATTTCGCGATCCTCAAAGAAATCCAGATTTGACATTGTTTGAAGTGTAGCAGACAATAATTCACAACCCCACCCCCTCCCCTCCCCTCCCCCCACTCTTCCCTCCACCCTCCGGAGGCTGAGATCCAATGCGGAGCCTCGTTTGTAGCGCCTTTTGCAGCGAGAGATGAAATTCCATCTCAGAAATATTGAAAAATCACGGCCGGCGTATGTTTCACCGGCTCCGCGAATCTGATCCGTTCGCCCTCCGAGCCGCGGCCGTGTTTCATGTTACATGTCCGTGTTTTTATTTACAGCATTTAGCGATTTATTTACATGGCTGTTTCCTGGAAGGAGGGCAGGGTGTGGGGCACCGCTTCCCCTCTCTGTGATGATGAGATTACAGTGTTTACGTTATGTACACAGCCCGGCCTGTAGATCATCCAGAGCATATTTTCGACTGGACCGCATTAGGGAGCCGTGGCAGTGAGATCACAAGTTCACTTGACTTTGCTCCCGCGATAACTCCAAGATAAATGTGCAAGATTGCAGCCGACTGCCTGAGCACATGGCGCGTGAACTCACGCATTCACCTCTGTCACAGAGCAGGATCAAGCTTCAACCGCCATTTTTTTTCTTTTTTTTTTTTTGATTGAGCAGGGCTGATATCAAGACGTGGACGAATCGGAGCTGTCGGTACTCGAACTGATATTTGTCTGTTTTCACTCCCTCGGGCCACACCCACAATCTTCAATCTGTCCCGTGCCTCATGCAGTGTTATTCATCTATTTCTCTCGATCTCCTTCAGTTGGATCATCTTTGTTCAGCTTTGTTTTTTTTTTGCTCGCTCTTTTCAATGACGCTGTCGATCAGAAACGACGTCATGGCCAAGTGGTGGTACTGCAACTTCTGATCCGAATATATAGAAACATATCTTTTGATAAATAAGTGTGTTATTTATGAGATTCATCAATAACACACTGCATGTCCTGTAGCTACACACCGCTCATTTTGATGTTACATTATAATTTGTGTGCTTTAGAGCTCTCCGTCTATAAGAAGACGCCAGTGTACCTGCTCAATGGGCCACACAAAGGAAATGCAATATCTATAATATGACACACTCAAGAAAATAAAGGGGGAAAAAAACAAACGCTACATTTAAATCAGCCTGAAGTCACATTGTCCAACCCTGTGCACCTCACGTGTATGAACAAATGTCCAGCCTGAAAGGAAAGTGTTTTGATCTCCTCCCACCGCTCCTAAAGCATCATTTCAAATCGCAGCTGTTTTCTGTCATATAAGAAAATTACCTCTCTTAAACCCGCTGTTCGCCACCTGCCAGGCCTCGAACGGCAAAGATAAAGCTATTGCTGGTGGACATAGAGGAGCAGTTACCGGCTGAAGAGACACATATTTCCCTCAGGAGACGACGGAGAGCGGAATCTAAACACAGGATGAAGAGTGAACATGCAGACGCGACTCTTAATGAATACTAATACAACTGTATCTGCTCTGGAGATGCAGCTGCCCGTCTCCACCTGACGCAACAGTGTTTCTTCTACTTCCTGCATATTTACACACCTCATTTAGTCCCTATGTTATGATTGGTTGACAGTAATGTTCCTTGTCTAATTACCAATTAACACATATGGACAACACTAGATGTACATTCTGAATGTTCTCTATTAGAAGCATTGCTATACTTGTATAAAGTAGTTTGATTTTATTTGGTGTTCTCCAATAATATATAATATACACTTTTACACACTATTGTAGTATATATATATATATATATATATATATATATATATATATATGCTTTTTCGCCACCCTCATTCAGGAGCAATCCTTTCTGAACATTC